>JAMPIV010016217.1:132500-237500 GCA_024509875.1 Oreohelix idahoensis | reverse complement strand
TTCCGTAGGGGAGTGGAGTGTTAGAGACTTCGCCCTACTAGATTCAGCATAGAGAGTAAAATAATGAAATAAAGGGCATAACAATTGCCAAATATGAAGCGGTCGCTGAGAAAATGAAGAAGAAATGATACTGCCGTAGGGCTGAAGGTGTGAGTGAGCCACCCAAAAAAACACGTACACACGTTTTGTAACAGTTGGGACGCGGCATATGAAAAGAATATGTTTGCAAAAGCCTGATTAATTAAACACTATTAAACTTAAAATAAACAAGGGGGGGGGGGGGGGGGGGGGGGGGGGGGGGGGGGGGGGGGGGGGGGGGGGGGGGGGGGGGGTGGGGGGGGGGGGGGGGGGGGGGAGGGGGGGGGGGGGGGGCGGGGGGGTGGTGGGGGGCGTGGAAGGTTAAGACATTAGTGATGTTGCACAAAGGGAGGGTCTGGGTTTTTGTGACGAAAGGTGACAATGGAGGGAAAAGAGAGACTGAGGAAGTTAAAATGGCAAAAATTTCGTGACGTCATATGTGGACGAAAAGTACATTTCCTCAACATTCTAAAAACAAATAGAAGAAGCAATATTGAGAAGCGACCATGACCAATAACTTAATAAGCATTGTTGGGGTTTGAACTCATCACTTTAATTCGGAACCTGCACCTTGCAATTGAAAAAAAAAAAACACATCAAAGTTGTTCGATATGCGTTTAAATCAGTTATTCATAACTGTTTCCAATCCATGCTCAATTGCAAAAGTTATTGATTAATGCTTCGACACTTCACAAGAAACAAAAAGATTGTAAGTAAAATTATAAAAGTTAAAAAAAAAAGAAAGAATGCAGCTGCTTCAATAGAAATACTCAACTACAATACTTAGTCAGTACCAGGCGTTGGAGATCCAAGAGAGGTTGCGACGAGTCGACTTTAAAAACCTTTATTTCATATTAACCGCTCCAGTATTGTCTCCCCCCCCCCCTTTTGGGACTTAATTGTAAATAATCGTTAATGTCGGAAGAATTACAACATGGTTGGTACTGGACAGTGGTAAGTACCTTAAAGGTTACGAACGTAGTTTGCAGGTAATTCTACGTGGTGGGACACTTAGAGGGAACCGCCATACAACAATGAGACAAAAGACGGCGCTAGACAGTCGACACAAGGGGGCTTCACTCGAGCCGCAAAAATAGGATTGACGGCACGTGGGGTAGACCAAGAGGCAGTTGGATAGACAACATCACAGAAAACCTGCAACACGGGCTCATAACAACCAACACAAAACACATCTGGCTCAAGAACTAAACTTCCTCTCCCCACCACGCATCACGGCAACAGTTGAACGACAAAAGTATGGAAAAATAAAGTAAGATTCCGTTTTCAGATAAGTAAGTTGATGAGAATAATGAACCAATAACAATTTTAACTATACTTCAGCCGCGGACGAGGGATTAGACATTTGTTTTTCCTCAATCAAGAGACAGTTAAAACCTGTTGGACTCAACAAGCTTTGTCATCATTAAAGGAGCGGTCTGGGACTCATTGCTGTTAATAGAAAAGCATACAGTGTTTCTCAATCAGTATTCCACGGAATCTTAGGTTCCGCAATTCATCCTAATCGTTCCGCTGGAAATCGTGGAATAAATAAATAATTTTTTTTTAAAATTACCACTACAAATTTAAAATTTGTTTTTTATTTAGGATTAAAATTAGTAATATATGCATCAATGTTTGTTTCGTATTATATCGATAAATATCATACGCATATAATACTTTAAAAGTTGGTATAACCAGTAACACGTTTCTCGTTTGTTCATTATTAAAGAGGCCGATTTCTGTCTCGGTAATATTACAAGTGATGAGTACTGTCACAGAGGGTTTTATGATCAATAAATTTCCTCTATATTCTTTCTTTCTTCCACCCGTGTCCTCTGTTTTATTATCACTCTGTACCCTTTTCCCGTATTTTTCGCATTCGTTCGTTTGCGAAAAATATTTTCTTTCCCATTCTGACTTTGCCGTTTTCGTTTTCTCATTTAGAAACGCAGTAGATAACCTAACGTATCAGTCCCTGGCACGAGATGATTTTAGGTGGGATTTCAGTCTATCAGACATGATGAACAGACAAATTGTCTACATTTGCACCTGTCACGCGAGTTTCCTTGGCTGAGTTGCTCGTTGAGGTGTGAATCGCGCCAGACATGCTCGCTCAGAGCAGACAGAGTGTCTAGCATTTCGCCTCTGACACGCGCGCTCACGGTCAGATAGTTAGACGGAGGTGTGAAGACGCACTGGTGGCAGTTACGGCATGCGTCTAAGCTAACGTAGGTGTTAGGAGAGGGGAGAGATCGGGTTTTTGGAAATAGTAGGAGCCTTTGTCTGGTTTAAGATATTAACCAGAGTTTGAAACTTGATTGCACTCATTCTCCATTTGCAGTAGACGTAATTACTTCGTTCTAGATACTTAAACTTATAAGTGAAAACTCATTGTTTAGTTGTGATACCGTAGTTCTGTGTTGAGGTAAATATTATATTTAATATATCTAGATTTGGCGAGTGATTAAGTGTTAAATCGCCTATTTTATCCTACTAGTTTCTTTTGTGCAGAGTGATTAATTTATAAGTCTGTTATATTCTATAGTCGACGAGTTGCAGTGGAAAAACAGAATAAATTATAATTTCTAGCTAAAATTATGTAGCTATAATGAATTTAATTTAACTGCTAAATAATCAGACGAGAATAATTTTTCTAAACTAACTTATAAATGCTAGATGCCTCATGAGTGTTGACGGAATACGTATGTATTCCTAATTCATGATGATTGATTTTTATATATATAACTTATTTCACGGGAAAGTTTAAACGCCAAGTCAAGCTCTACGCTTGCAGTTCAAAATGTAAGTTATATTGAGTACATAATATGTAAAATATTTCATATGTGTTTTTTCTTTATTCAGTGAATACTGGGGTAACCCAACTGTGTCGGCGTTTAGTACAGAGACAAACCTGTGAGAAACATAAACATTTTATATCTTTAATTTCAAGAAACACCTGTCTGACAGGGCGTGTGCTTTCAGAGATAGACAGAATACTAATCCCACTAACGGGTGTTTTTTTAAAGAATAAATGCTTATACTGGGCCTTTGAGCCAGATCATATTTCTTCACAAACTCTAATGTACATGCTGCCTTGTGGCGAGAATAATTACAGAAAAAACATTAACTTTTCCGACATTATTTGACCAAGTGTGTGGTGAACCAAGATTATCTTTTGAGAGACGTTGTCCACCGGTCATCTTCCTAATTAAGGAAAACCTCGTGTTCTGACACTGTGTGCCCGCTGAAACCCAAACTCTTACCTCGTGAATAAGTGACATTAACTTAAATCTGTAAAGAAAGAACGATCGCCTGAAGAGGATGCTCCCCGGACACGGTGAATGAAACCAATATCTGCAGAGCTGGGTATCCACTTCATCTACAGATAGACAGATTAAACGAAGTGTACACTAAGGCTTGCGCCAGACGGCGAACAACCGCACGATTGTAGGTAAGGTTGTGTGAGTCAGGGCCCTGATGAAAGAACCGAGTGAAAGTAGACTGAAAGATGTTCTTCGTTTGATTCACTCACTTTGTAACTTTCCTTATGCAAGATTTTGTTGCTAAATTATATTTTTCCTTAGAATAGATACGGCTATCAAAGTCAGTTAATTCCTTCAAAAGGGGAAAATATTAGACCCGAATCATATGTATCTGTGACTTTTTTGGGCTATCATCGTTCTCCTAACGGGACTGTGGGCTAAACATCGAGGGAAGATCATAACTCTGGGTCTATCATTTCTTGTAGAAATTCCTTGATTATTATGACTATTTGTATATGCTTTGATGTAATTTTATGTGTTGTGATGGGATTTTAGATGATAATTAAAACTGCCCTTAAACTTAATCAGCGTGCTGGTCAGCTCGTTCTAGAATAACTATATAATCATTTGTTATAGTTTTCCCACGTCTGTACGTCTAACTGTCCTCTTGTATGTGCGTGCACGTGAGTGGATAGAACTATATATATATATATATATATATATATATATATATATATATATATATATATATATGTAATATGTATGTGTTTAGACTGTCTGACTCTTCTAAATCTGTCGTAGAAGATAGGTGAAAGAGAGAAGATTTCTCGATTTCAGAGACAGCCTCTATCACAGTCTACCATCTCACTCGTGGAAATCTATTTCTATTACTATCTCTCACTGTGACTATCACTTATTCTAATCTATTCAGAAGGGACCAACCCAAGTCTTAATTCTCCTATGAAAAATCTACGACAAATGTGGTCTCGTCCGAAGGATTTTTGAACTTAGAATAGGAAGACGAGTACGACAAATGTGGTCTCGTCCGAAGGATTTTTTTAAAAACTTAGAATAGGAAGACGAGACGGCAAATATCAGCTCGTCTGTAAGATTCTTTATTCTGTAATAGAGTAAGAGTGTGATTGTCTCGTGGTTTTGTGTATCTTTAAAAATAATATCCTCTAGACAAAATGATCTGTTTATGGGCGTGCTGACCACACAATTAATGATTGTTTTTCCGCAGCATTTTTGAGCATATATACATTTGAGTTACAGGTTGATTTTGTCGGAATATATGTTAATTAGTGATTTTGTAATACTAACGCTGGTAAGGTTTGTGAGTGTATAACATTCACAGGGTTCTGAAGAAGTAGGTGTTTGAGCTAAGCTAAGGAGTGCGTTCAGACAATTACGTCCTGTAAATTGCCTCCCTTACCCTAACTGACTTCAGGGGTGTACTTTTAGTGGACTTAAATATTAAGGGATTTTTTTTTCTCCTTAAATTTTTGCAATAATTATTTTGTTTCCACTGTAGCAACTTATTTTTCAGTGAGTAATCTTAACTACCATTTATTTGGCGTAGTCGTCTGCATTAGGTGCTTTATTGCCGATTAATAGCAGCGATAGTTAGATACTATATATTTTTGGAGGAGGTATCGCAGGTTAAAGTATATCATCTTTTTGTTTAATATTTTTTCGCAAGTGGTAGGAACCAGTGTATTCTTTGTCTTACTTCTTTCTCGACTAAGTCTCAGCCACTGATTTACGATGGCCGAGAATGCAAAGCTTAGGCAGATCCTCAGGGACGAAGCGAGAGAAGAGGGTTTGGAAGGCGAAGAAGCAAAAGCGTTTGTCAGGGACGAACTTGAGAGATATGACGCGGAGAGGAAAGCAGCTGAAGCTAAAGAGGAAAAAGAAGCAGCCGAAGCTAGAGAGCAGAAGAAGATGGACGAGGAAATGGAAATTCGCAGGATGCAGCATGAGGAAAGAGAGAAGGAGAGACAGCATGTAGGAAAGAGAGAAGGAGAGACAGCATGAGCTGGCGCTTAAAGCCCTAGAAGTCCAAAGTCATGGTGCTGCCTCTACCTCCAGCAATGGAGAGTCTTTTCCTCATTCCTCCATAACTGATCCTTCTAGCACTCAATCTACTCATCTCACTGCTATGTCTTTCGCGCTGGAATCTTTCCCTTGTCCAAATGAGAAGATTGACACGTATCTAGAAAAATTTGAGAAAATTGCAACTCTGTACGGTTTAGAGAGGTGGCGATGGAATATGAAGCTTTCTCAGGCCTTGAAAAGCAGTGCGTATGATGTTTACGCCAAACTGGAAAGCAGCCAACAAGACAATTACGACTAGTTAAAGAAAGCGTTACTGGAGCGCTTTGAAATGAATGCTCGCATATTTCTGCAACTGTTTCGCAACAGAAGAGGAAGAAGAGCTCTGAAACTTTTCAGCAGTTCTCGTCTCGTTTGAAGAGATACTTGACAAAGTGCTTTGAGCTCTCGCAGCTCCTCTCTACCTATGAAGGTCTGGAGGAATTTGTTATAACAGAACAAATAAAGAACACTTTGGCTGCTGACACCCAGAGATTTCTAGCTGAGCAGGGTTCAGAAAAGCTTGAAGACATCTTAGAAAAGTCTGAGCGCTATCAAAATTCGCTGGCCGAACTGCCGCCCACAAAACGGAAACCGACAGAAGAGCCTTTTCGAAAGAATAATCTAGACCAATCTTCTCATGCTTCTAATCAGAATAACCACAGAGAAACTGGACCTCAAAACCCCCCTCCTGAAAAATCCAAGTTCTACAAAAACAAGTACCCCCACCACAGTAAACAGTCTGATCAACCCGACCGTCCTACATGGCAGCGCGGCCAGAAAGAACAAGGTGACAAAGGGAAAACTCCTGCGCATGGGACTAAGGATTAGAGCAAGCACACCGAGCCGAAGCGCATCGGATGCATACAAACATCAGACTCGCAGGAAAGAATTATTGTCAGTGATTCTCAACCTGAGGGAGAGAGGCCCTCTACGCGAGGTACTGTTGTTTTAAACGGGACTTCAACTTATTGTTTGTTTGACACGGGGCTTTCTTTTGATTGCATTGTTGCCAGGCACCTGGTCAAACCCGATCAAGAGACAGAAGAAACCGTTAAACTTTGTGGAGTTCTTAAGAGTGATGCACCAACAACGCTTCCCATCGCATTGGTGGAGATACAATCTAATTTTGTCAGAGGTGTGATCAAAGCGGCTGTTATGGGTGACCCGATCTACCCAGTCATACTTGGCTGTAGATATGTGTTTATTGGGAAACCGGAAGAGCCAATTGTGGCAACAGTAACCACAAAAGGGCAAACCAAGAAGGAACGGGAGCCTTCGCCAAATTTGTTACCTAAGGAACTTAAAGAGGCGCAACAAAAGGACCCTACTTTGGAGCCCTGCTTTAGGAAACTGCCCATGGCTAAGGACCCTAGACAGCACGAGGACATTTTTTCGAAGGATGGTGTACTGTATCGCAGAACGGGCAAGGCTGACCAAGGTTACAATCAGCTCCTAGTACCGAAACTGTACAGAAGCAAAATCCTAGAAATGGGGCACTCTCTTCCCTTTAGCGGACATATGGGACAGAACGCCACAACGCGACGAATACAGACTCACTATTGGTGGCCAGGGATGAACACTGATATACTCAGATACGTTAAATCCTGTGCCCAGTGCCAACGGGTAGCACCCAAGCACTGGACCGTCCCAGTTCCCATGGGGCAAATGCCAATAGTGGGGACTCCATTTGAACGGGTTGCTGTCGACATTGTTGGACCCCTAGAAAGGACCAAACGAAGGAGCAGGTTTATCCTGACTTTAGTCGACACATGCACTATGTGGGCCGAAGCTATACCGCTAACATGCACAGATTCGAAGCAAGTCGCAGAAGCCCTAGTGCAGATTTTTACACGGTTGGGATTCCCTCAACAAGTTTTGACGGACAATGGATCCCAATTCCGTAGCCTGTTAATGGAGGAGATCTTTAAGATCTTGAGGGCCAAACACATCCACACCAGCCCGTACCATCCGGCCGGAAATGGGCTCGTGGAACGTTTCAACGGCAGCCTCACCACCATGTTACGCAAGCTGGCACAAGAAAAGCCGGAGGATTGGGATCTTTTCATTCCTGCAGCCCTATTCGCTTATAGGGAAGTTCCCCAGGCCTCTACGGGTTTCCCTCCAGCTACGCTTTTATTCGGCAGACCTATCAACGGGCCGCGTGAAGCATTACTTCGGTCCCTGACAGACCAGAAGGCGGATGAGACAGTCGTCTCAGCCAGTAGATATGTATCGGAATTGAAGGAAAGGCTACAGCTAGGATGGGATCTAGCTACAACAAACCTTAAGCAAGCCCGCGCTAGGCACGCCAAACGATACAATCGAACAGCGAAAGAGAGAGAACTACAACCAGGGGATAAAGTTCTGTTGTTATTGCCAACCGGAAGCAACAAACTACGCATCGGGTGGCAATTGCCGTTCACCGTCCTGAAAAAGATCTCGAGAACCAATTATCAGATCTCTATCAAAGAAAAATAGAAGGTTTACCATGTGAATCTGTTAAAGAAATACTTGGAAAGACCGGTGCCATCCCCCGAACATCTCCTGGCCATCGCCATAGCTACAGAGGATGTTGAAGATGACGATAGTTGCATGGAATATCCATTGAAACAAACGGAATCTGTCGAAGATGTAAAATTTGGTGACACTCTCTCTGAAGCACAACAGAAAGAAACTAAGGCTTTACTGAACCAGTACACAGCGGTGCTAACGGATGTACCTGAACGAACACATCTCGTAGAATTCGAGATGAAACTTACAAACGAGACACCTGATCGAACCAGAGTTTACCCTATCCCGTATGCGAAAGCTGACACGTTACATGCAGAGATAGACAAGCTACGTAAAACAGGAATTATTAGTGAGTCCACGTCTCCTTATAGTGCGAGCGTAGTGCTGTTGCAGAAGCCCAATAAGGAAGTTCGGCTGTGCATCGATTACCGGCTACTTAACACAGTAACGGAATTTCAGCCGGAACCACTCCAAAGCACTTCTGAGCTGTTTAGCAAGCTAAACAAGGCACGGATTTTCTCAAAGATTGACCTGAGTAAGGGCTACTATCAGATACCAGTCAAAGAGGAAACTAAGCCTTTGCTGGCTTTCAGCACCAGCGAATGACATTATACGTTTAACGTGATGCCATTCGGATTACACAACGCACCAGGAGTGTTCACAAGGATGATGAGGAAGCTGTTAGAGCCATTGCACAGTCCTCATATCCACAATTTTATGGACGATATACTAATCGCAACGGACACATACAAAGAACACATTGCTACGGTCGAGATGCTCCTCAGGAGACTACAGGAAACTGGACTCACAGCTAGACCTAGCAAATGTTTAATCGGCTTCGAAAAACTTGACTTCCTGGGGCACACCATTGCTCACGGTGCTATGTGGCCAGTTGCTAAGAACGTAGAGAAGATACGTGCAGCGAAGAGGCCAAGGACGAAGAAAGAAACGCGATCGTTCCTATCGCTATGAGCTTACTACCATAAATGCATCAAAAACTTCAATTGTTTGACAGCACCCCTTACTGACCTTACGAAAAAGGGGCGACCGGAGAGAATTATCTGGGATCCTAAGTGCGAAGACGATTACGTCACGCTCAAGAAACAGTTGTCTGAATATCCAATTCTGCGACTGCGTGATATTACCAAACCCTTCGTATTGCGCGTTGACGCATCAGGTCAAGGCATTGGGTCAACTCTGCTTCAGGTGGGCAACGACGATCCGAACCAGCTATTCCCAGTGGCATACGGCAGTCGTAAATTGAATAAGGCAGAGCAAAACTACTCCACAGTGGAAAGAGAATGTCTCGCATTAGTTCATGGTATAAGGAGGCACCATGAATACCTTTAGGGAGTGACATTCACGGTGCAGACCGACCATGCCCCACTGGCGTTTCTCGGTGCTAATAAGGAATTTAATGCGAAAATAATGCGCTGGGCACTGCTGCTAAGTGTATATTCCTTTAAAGTCGAATACATTCCAGGTAAACAAAATGTTGGGGCAGACTTCATGAGTAGGACTTGCACAGAGATGGAGGGGGAGATGAGAGGGAAGAAGACAGACACCCTGAAGCTACGGATATAGGAAATTTATTTCCATAACGTAGACATGGAGTGCTTCCATATCTTAAAGGGGGGACGTTCTGTCACAGAGGGTTTTATGATCAATTAATTGTCTCTATATTCTTTTCTTTTCTACCCGTGTCCTCTATTTTATTATCACTGTAAAAGTCTGTTTGACAGTAGAAGTAAAAATGGATTGCACGGAGACTGGAGATGTATAAGGTTGCTCAGTGTAAATGTACTGATGTAACGTACTGTTTTCTGTGTTATGAATGGTAGTACGTTGAGCGTATCATGTTGTTCTGGCCAGTACCAAGTAGTAGCAAGGAATCTAGGTCACTAGCGTGAGGTGTTGCCAGGGTTCAGTAGACACATTTCTAATGTCAGTATTCCTGCAGATTCAAACGTGTAATACTTGTATGACAATGTGGTTGATGGTGTAAGTGTGTAGATAACGGTGCTGATAACACGAAGGCCGTATAGGCTCTTAGACGTCTTCACATTAACTCACACAACCACAAGTAGAAGTCAGTGAAGTAGGGAATGCTGTTGACGTTTACAATATTTATTTGTGACGTACGATAATACGATGATGATGAACGAAACAGTCAATAGTATACAATCGGGTACATAATATGTGTAGTTACAAAGGTCAGCTTCAACTATCACAGATCTTAGACATGTAACAATGTCTTTATCAGTGTTTACAGTTTATGCAATAGCTCTAACCCCTGACTGAGCCCCGTCAGGTAAGCCCTAGCAAATATATTGCGTAGTACGGGCGATATCATCTATATAAACAAAGTCAATGCCATTGTCCTACAATTAGCAAAAAAACTTCAGACTGGCCTCACATGCCAGATACTTCATTCTGGTGAAGAATAGATATGGTGACAACGAAATCAGGCCGCAGGTCGCTGGCCTCGATAAACAGGTCACTCTCAGTTTACACAGGCTCCTGAGATTAAATATACATTTTCTGCCAAATCATACTCCGCCTGCATTGCGGATCCATAAAGATGATTCCTAGGCTTATGTGAGTAACAGGTCAACTGGACCTAGTCTTGTAGATATGAAGTCATACTGGAGTGCAGTATAATAACTTCTGGTGAGCTTCGCTCACTATGCCGCCATCAGCGATAAATGTACCTGTAAGATCTAAACGAGACGAAAAGATCGAATAGCGTTTTCAGTTACCTTGTTAAAGAATCCTGACACTCTTAAGTAACACAATACAGCCAATAATGGCATAAGGAAAACGCTCAGGGACGGAAGAATGCCAAACGGCCATTCCCAGAATTTCCACTCCCTATCGAAAACTTGGCAGAGAGGAATCTACGGATCAGGACATCCGTTCTAAGCCACAGGTACGCACTCTCTCAATATCGGTCTCCCGGCTTTTGCTGCTAAGACCCCGCGCGTGCCCAAAGAGCATGGACCAGATCGAGGCAAACCCAGACCAGGCGTTTCCGACCAAACGGGTGACAAAGATACACCGAATGATCCTATAAATAGAATTAAGACATGTCAACTCTAAGACATGTCTGAGACAGGACAACATAAGACAGGAGAAGATAATCACCAGTCAAACTTGTCACCGAGAGATAATAAACGTTTATCTCTCTTTGATTACATTAAACCAAACATACATTAGGTTGGTGTTTTTTTTCACCGTCGAAAATGACGATAACATTACCACACCTCCCGGGGGAAAAAATGGCACATTTTTTTTTTTGAAATACATCTATGAGCCAAGTACATTAAGCTCATAACGCATGAGTAATGCGCCGATGAAAGGATCACCAAAAATAATAACATCATAATGTCAGATCCAACCGACGCACAGTAGAGCGTCTGGTGAGAAGAAAAAAAATCTCACTAGATAGGAGAAACTATTTTCTCAAAGTAAATATCCGGGGAGAAGTTACCAACTAACTCAAAAGTGCAGGCAATGTTACAACAAAAATTCATATCAATGTGTATAAATGTGAATGACAATTTCCATTAAGAGATTACACCAACATCGAATCTCACGACGTATAATGCATATATAAGCATAAATTCAAATGGTCAATCATTAACAACATTAACAACAATATCTGAAGACGTTAGAAGACCAAGACGATGCTCTTTCGGAGATGTCTTGTAAGCAAAATCCTCAAGGAACATCAGGACGTCTATGGAAGTCATCGTAGATATACAGCGTTCCAACATATCCCACCGGTTTGCTGAGAACAATACAAATAGTACATTTCTTAGAATGTTGTAATGTGCCATAGTCACTTAATATATATCTAAACTATAAATGTGGCCGCATTAATTTTTTCGACCTTTATTTCATATGAAACAAAGCCTTCCTCTGTTTTACCGCAGACGGTAACAGAGAAAGCGAGTAATCAATACATAACCATGAGTTTAAACAAAGTGACAACAAGTGTTACAGAAGCATGTTATAGTAAGGATAGATCATAACTTTAGATATGTAATAGTAGATCTAGACAAAAGAGCTAATTAGTTTCATGTGGGCATCGACTGTCACAACGAGATCTATCACCAGTATTGTTATTTGCTTTGTTGCAACCATTGTTCTGGTTTGAAACGCAGTTTTCACAACAGCGATTGTGATTTTCCCTTTGTTGAAAATATCTACCAGATTGATGTTGTTTTCTTTGTGAACCATTATGATAGCTAGAATAGTTTTTATTGTGGCTATCCCTTTGAAAGTTACCACATTTGTTGGAACCATAACCATGAGGGCTATCAGATCTCCTCCAATTCCTAGAAGACGAGCCTCTTTGGCATGAATGTGTTTGATCCTGTCCAAAGTTACGCTTACTTTTCTTAACGAAATTCATTTTATTTTTGCCTTTGGCAATGTGTTTGAAAGGAGCATCACACTGTCTCTGCTGAGTATGATGAGTAACAGGGATAATAGGGTTCTTATTGTTCCGAACATAATCATTCTCATTTCGGGAACTAGTACTAAAAGTTTTATTCCCCGATACAAACTTATCAGAAATTTGCGAAGTCGATGCTTGATTCGTTAGTGGAGCCTTATTATGACATTTTCCAATGTTGTTACCCTGATCTGAAGGACTAACAATATGATTACTTTTGTTCTTTGTTACAAGTTTATCAGGACTGACTATCACAGTCGGATTACTCTTATTGGCCTGACGCCAACAATCATTCCTATTAGAGGCAGCATCGTTATTACGTGGGAAGCCATATTTGCCACGCAAGGATTTGCTTGCATTGAGTGCATGTGGCTGACTCTTTGCATTAGCAACATGTTGAACATCAGGTTTATGTTGAAATCTATCCACTTTGGTAGTAGATAACATCTTATTGTACAAAACAATATCCAATAAACCATCAACTCTTTTACGAAGTTTTGTAACTTCCATTTCTGTCATAGCTTTCTCTCTAGCAACAGCTTTATGCATTTTCTCATTGGTCTTAACTTCCCTGTTATAATCCAACCTTGTAACATGTAACTGAGAAGCCAAAGTCTTCTCCTTAACAATACTATCTTTAAGATCCTTTCTTAATATTATCATCTGAGACGTAGCTTCTAAAACCTTAGCCTTCTCTTGAACAAGTTCAAGTCTGAGTGCTTCCATAGCACTATGATGATTAGTTATGAGTTCATCAACCTTCTTATCCTTTTCTTTATTCCCTGAGCTTATCTCATCTTTCAGCTCCTTTTTCTCCATGAGTAATTTTTCAATATTTTTTTGTTTTTCCTCAGTTACTTTCTTCTGTTGACATAGAAGATTTCTAAGTTCTTGATTATCCTCAAGACCCTGGACCTGAGCAGCCTGTGCCCTCAACTGTTTCAAATCTAGTTAAAGTGCCTCAACCTCAATAAGATGACTATTCTCAAACTCATACATTTCCTTTGAAAATGTCGTATTCTTTTCCTCAAGTTGGCGACTGAGCATCACAATATCACTCGCAAAAATAGCAAGTATTTCATTATGGACCTTTTCACGTTCCTGGGCTTTAACTTTTAATTTCTTATTGTCCATTTTTACTCGTTCTAGCCCATTAATAAGAGACTGTTCTTTACAAAGATGATTGTTCTTCATTGAGCTTACTTCATTTATCTGGCTATCCAACATTTCTTTTAATGAGGTCACTTTATTCTCTAACTCTTTTTTCTGTGCAAGAGGTAATTAACCAGATTTATCATCATTCGCTGTCAACAGCGTCAACTTACTCCTTAATGTAGCATTTTCACAATTCATTGCTGATAACTTATCAGTAAGAGCTTTCTTATCACTTTGAAGCTCATTTATCGTTTTTTTTCAGCTCCACAGCTAAGAGTTTATCTTCATGTTCTCTCTGCAGCTGAAGTTTTCTCTCCTGAAATTCTTCAATTTCCCTGTCTACCTTTTTATCTTCAGCCTCCTGAACCTCGTAATATTCGCCCATTACAAATTCTTCCAATTTATCTCCAGTCATGCCAAGGGCTTTCCCTTGCGCGATAAAGTAATCTAATGTAGACATCCTGTCTACAAATGTGCTGTCAATATCTGAAATAGCAACACAAGTTATCCCAAT
Organism: Oreohelix idahoensis; assembly: GCA_024509875.1. Taxonomy (NCBI): domain Eukaryota; kingdom Metazoa; phylum Mollusca; class Gastropoda; order Stylommatophora; family Oreohelicidae; genus Oreohelix; species Oreohelix idahoensis. The sequence goes on along the minus strand of JAMPIV010016217.1, from coordinate 223,423 downwards.
CTCAGTGGGAAATGAGTCTTTTATAAAGACTAAGTACTATTGTTAGAACAGACAGACACATTTACTTACCTAGGAAGCATAGTAACACCTGACGGCGGAACAAGCAAGGACATTAACAACAGAATGAATAAAGCGAGAACAGCCTTTGCTGTTCTCAACAACATTTGGAAGTCTTCCCAATACAGCACAAACACCAAATTAAGACTGTATGAGAGCTGTGTACTTTCTGTGCTTCTCTATGGTGCGGAATGTTGGAGAGTAACAGAGAAGGAAATGTCAAAACTGTCCTCCTTCCACACAATCTGCCTAAGGAAAATTCTCCGAATCTTTTGGCCAAACACCATCAGCAACCAAGAACTACTTATTCGGAGTAACCAGAAGGACATGCACACCATCATAGCTGGCAGACGCTGGAGTTGGGTTGGCCATGTCCTCAGAAGGGACCCTGATACCATCACAAGAACAGCTATGCTATGGACCCCCGAGGGAAAGCGAAAGAGAGGCCGACCAAAAACAACTTGGCGGAGAACTGTGGAAGCTGAGATGCAAAGAATGAACCACAGTTGGGGCACTGTACGAAGGATGGCCGCCGACCGAGCAAAGTGGAATCAATTTGTTGCTGCCCTACAAGACGCCACCAGGCGTGATGGCCGCTGACTGCTTTGACGGTTGGCGGCTATGGATCAAAGAAGAAGAAGAAGTACTATTATCTTATTTATAAAGTCAACTGTAATCAGCTCAGTATATAATTTGCATCATATAAATACACGTACATGATCAAGTATACATGAAGACTGTATATATCACCAATATCACGATAACTAAACAAAGACAAGCATCTTAACAAACGAAAACATTCGCAGAGATCAAAAGAAAATACAGCTTAACTAAATCAAATGTTGTGAAAAATCACAATGATAACTTCGAAAAATTCACAATAATACAATGACAACACAGTGTATAAACAAAAGGGTGTAAAGAAATTAACAATAGAAAAGAGAAGGCAGACAAATACAAACCAAAACGAATCAAAAACTAAAGTACGGAGAAAAAAAATAACGAAAACAACACTAACACATCTCGTCACAGCTAAGAAAAAAAAAATAACTAGCAACAAAAGTCGCTTGCAATTTCTACTGTGAGAAATATGCACAATTCTAAAGAACGCTTACAGTACCCTCGGTTAAGTGGGATATTTACTGTAAGACCCTCCAACCTGAACCCGCAAAAAAAATACACACACTCAACAAGTAAACAATGAACAAGTAAATAAATGAATGCATATAATAAATGTAACGAGGAAAGCTTATTTGCATACAAAATAAAGGCTAAGTTTAACACGTAAACCAAGGCCACTTATCTTTTAAGCGTAATTCTCTACAACTACAATGATGCAGTTCATTGCAGTACACTCGTAAATACCAGTAGACGTTCCACCGTTGAAGGTCACCGTAACTTGACAACGGGTGTAGTAGTCTCCAAAGTGAAGATATCAAATCAAACTCGACTTCAGTTGAGAATGTTTGTAGACTGTAGTAGTAAACAACAGGTTGAACTGTTCTATGTTTACAATCCGAGCTTGCACGTAAACTTGTGACGTGAACTTTGACACTTATGTCCCTCGACGATTGTCACAGTGTTAAACAACTTGGTCAGCAACTGTGGTCTATGTAGCACTATTGTAGCAGCTGTGGTTGATGTAGCAATTCTGCAACAGCTGTGGTCCATGTAGCGATTCTGTATCATCCATGATTGTATACGTCGATCAGCAGACGTTGACCTCTTTCCCTACTGTGTAGCTGACAACTAAACGTCAATCTTGTCTTCCGGATGTATAAATCCAGATGTGGGCAGGAAAATCCGTGTTGTTGACAAAACCCACGAATCTGGTCCACCAGAAGTAAAACTCTGTTTGACAGTAGAAGTAAAGTTGGATTGCACGGAGACTGGAGATGTATAAGGTTGCTCAGTGTAAATGTACTGATGTAACGTACTGTTTTCTGTGTTATGAATGGTAGTACGTTGAGCGTGTCATGTTGTTCTGGCCAGTACCAAGTAGTAGCAAGGAATCTAGGTCACTAGCGTGAGGTGTCGCCAGGGTTCAGTAGACACATTTCTAATGTCAGTATTCCTGCAGATTCCAACGTGTAATACTTGTATGACAATGTGGTTGATGGTGTAAGTGTGTAGATAACGGTGCTGATAACACGAAGGCCGTATAGGCTCTTAGACTTCTTCACATTAACTCACACAACCACAAGTAGAAGTCAGTGAAGTAGGGAATGCTGTTGACGTTTACAATATTTATTTGTGACGTACGATAATACGATGATGATGAACGAAACATTCAATAGTATACAATCGGGTACATAATATGTGTAGTTACAAAGGTCAGCTTCAACCATCACAGATCCTAGACATGTAACAATATCTTTATCAGTGTTTACAGTTTATGCAATAGCTCTAACCCCTGACTGAGCCCCGTCAGGTAAGCCCTAGCAAATATATTGCGTAGTACGGGCGATATCATCTATATAAACAAAGTCAATGCCATTGTCCTACAATTAGCAAAAAACTTCAGCCTGGCCTCACATGCCAGATACTTCATTCTGGTGAAGAATAGATATGGTGACAACGAAATCAGGCCGCAGGTCGCGGGCCTCGATAAACAGGTCACTCTCAGTTTACACAGGCTCCTGAGATTAAATATACATTTTCTGCCAAATCATACTCCGCCTGCATTGCGGATCCATAAAGATGATTCCTAGGCTTATGTGAGTAACAGGTCAACTGGACCTAGTTTTGTAGATATGAAGTCATACTGGAGTGCGGGACCCCAAGATGCAGCAATAGTGAATGCAGTCAGCGACCCATAGCTGTACTGCTTGCATCAGGACCAGCGAACCAGAGCTGGTCAAGACCGCACTCCACCTCCACGTCGTGGTCCTGGAAACAGTCTGCAGCAGTGCAGTCTGGCTGAGCGAGTGCGGATCGCAATGGGAAGGCAAACCCGGTCCCTAAAAAATGCCGTTCTGAAGTCGGATGTGTCGACCGAAAGGTGCAGATATCACAGCTTAGGTGTAAACAGACACAACGCAACCACCGTCCTTTTCAGGGCGAACGAGGAAGGAAGAAGAAGATACTGGAGTGCAGTATAATAACTTCTTGTGAGCTTCGCTCACTATGCCGCCATCAGCGATAAATGTACCTTTAAGATCTAAACGAGACGAAAAGATCGAATAGCGTTTTCAGTTACCTTTTTAAAGAATCCTGACACTCTTAAGTAACACAATACAGCCAATACTGGCATAAAAAAGGACGGAAGAATGCAAAACGGCCATTCCCAGAATTTCCACTCCCTATCGAAAACTTGGCAGAGAGGAATCTACGGATCGGGATATCTGTTCTAAGCCACAGGTACGCATTCTCTCAATATCGGTCTCCCGGCTTTTGCCGCTAAGACCCCGCGCATGCCCAAAGAGCATGGACCAGATCGAGGCAAACCCAGACCAGGCGTTTCCGACCAAACGGGTGACAAAGATTCACCGAATGATCCTATAAATAGAATTAAGACATGTCAACTCTAAGACATGTCTGAGACAGGACAACATAAGACAGGAGAAGATAATCACCAGTCAAACTTGTCACCGAGAGATAATAAACGTTTATCTCTCTTTGATTACATTAAACCAAACATACATTAGGTTGGTGTTTTTTTTTCACCGTCGAAAATGACGGTAACAATCACTCTGTATCCTTTTCCCGTATTTTTCGCATTCGTTCGTTTGCGAAAAATATTTTCTTTCCCATTCTGACTTTGCCGTTTTCGTTTTCTCATTTAGAAACGCAGTAGATAACCTAACGTGTCAGTCCCTGGCACGAGATGATTTTAGGTGGGATTTCAGTCTATCAGACATGATGAGCAGACAAATTGTCTACATTTTCACCTGTCACGCGAGTTTCCTTGGCTGAGTTGCTCGGTGAGGTCTGAATCGCGCCAGACATGCTCGCTCAGAGCAGACAGAGTGTCTAGCATTTCGCCTCTGACACGCGCGCTCACGGTCAGATAGTTAGACGGAGGTGTGAAGACGCACTGGTGGCAGTTACGGCATGCGTCTAAGCTAACGTAGGTGTTAGGAGAGGGGAGAGATCGGGTTTTTGGAAATAGTAGGAGCCTTTGTCTGGTTTAAGATATTAACCAGAGTTTGAAACTTGATTGCACTCATTCTCCATTTGCAGTAAACGTGGTCACTTCGTTCTAGATACTTAAACTTATAAGTGAAAACTCATAGTTTCGTTGTGATACCGTAGTTCTGTGTTGAAGTAAATATTATATTTAATATATCTAGATTTGGCAAGTGATTAAGTGTTAAATCGCCTATTTTATCCTACTAGTTTCTTTTGTGCAGAGTGATTAATTTATAAGTCTGTTATATTCTCTAGTCGACGAGTTGCAGTGGGAAAACAGAATAAATTATAATTTCTAGCTAAAATCATGTAGCTATAATGAATTTAATTTAACTGCTAAATAATCAGACGAGAATAATTTTTCTAAACTAACTTATAAATGCTAGATGCCTCATGAGTGTTGACGGAATACGTATGTATTCCTAATTCATGATGATTGATTTTTATATATATAACTTATTTCACGGGAAAGTTTAAACTCCAAGTCAAGCTCTACGCTTGCAGTTCAAAATGTAAGTTATATTGAGTACATAATATGTAAAATATTTCTTATGTATTTTTTTTTTATTCAGTGAATACTGGAGTAACGCAACTGTGCCGGCGTTTAGTACAGAGACAAACCTGTTATAAACATAAACATTTTATATCTTTAACCACGTGGGTTTTTTCCAGAAACACCTGTCTGACAGGGCGTGTGCCTTCAGAGATAGACAGAATACTAATCCCACTAACGGGTTTTTTTTTAAAGAATAAATGCTTATACTGGGCCTTTGAGCCAGATCATATTTCTTCACAAACTCTAATGTACATGCTGCCTTGTGGCGAGAATAATTACAGAAAAAACATTAACTTTTCCGACATTATTTGACCAAGTGTGTTGTGAACCAAGATTATCTGTTGAGAGAAGTTGTCCACCGGTCATCTTCCTAATTAAGGGAAACCTCGTGTTCTGACACTGTGTGCCCGCTGAAACCCAAACTCTTACCTCGTGAATAAGTGACATTAACTTAAATCTGTAAAGAAAGAACGATCGCCTGAAGAGGATGCTCCCCGGACACGGTGAATGAAACCAATATCTGCAGAGCTGGGTATCCACTTCATCCACAGATTGACAGATTAAACGAAGTGTACACTAAGGCTTGCGCCAGACGGCGAACAACCGCACGATTGTAGGTAAGGTTGTGTGAGTCAGGGCCCTGATGAAAGAACCGAGTGAAAGTAGACTGAAGGATGTTCTTCGTTGGATTCACTCACTTTGTAACTTTCCTTATGCAAGATTTTGTTGCTAAACTATATTTTTCCTTAGAATAGATACGGCTATCAAAGTCAGTTCATTCCTTCAAAAGGGGAAAATATTAGACCCGAATCATATGTATCTGTGACTTTTTTGGGCTATCATCGTTCTCCTAACGGGACTGTGGGCTAAACATCGAGGGAAGATCATAACTGTGGGTCTATCATTTCTTGTAGAAATTCCTTGATTATTATGACTATTTGTATATGCTTTGATGTAATTTTATGTGTTGTGATGGGATTTTAGATGATAATTAAACCTGCCCTTAAACTTAATCAGCGTGTTGGTCAGCTCGTTCTAGAATATCTATATAATCATTTGTTATAGTTTTTCCATGTCTGTACGTCTAACTGTCGTCTTGTATGTGCGTGCCGTGAGTGGATAGAACTATATATATATATATATATGTAATATATATGTGTTTAGACTGTCTGACTCCTCTAAATATGTCGTAGAAGATAGGTGAAAGAGAGAAGATTTCTCGATTTCAGAGACAGCCTCTATCACAGTCTACCATCTCACTCGTGGAAATCTATTTCTATTACTATCTCTCACTGTGACTATCACTTATTCTAATCTATTCAGAAGGGACCAACCCAAGTCTTAATTCTCCTATCAAAAATCTACGACAAGTACAAACGATTTATATTAAATATAAAATATTGATACAACTGTAAAGCGGCGCATAAACAAGTACACTGTTTTAGACTGCACGTGTTTAGACGATATGAAAATATGTACGTACTTTATCGTCGTCTTCTTCTTCGTACACTCTCAGACGTCAACTTGAATGTTCTCAATGAAAGCAGTAGTCAGTTTAAGGCTATTTGAATCTCTGTGGAGTTTTTCCACGAATAGTACGGGTGGCGGCCTTATGTGCTTTTTCTGTTCCTGGAAGCAGATGTTTAGCAGTCATTTTATCAGTGACACAGTTATCGGTAGTTCCTATCTTTAGCTTGTTGATTAGATGGTTTTCCAATCAGTAGACTATAACCAAAAGCCAAACAAAGAAAGTATCATTGACCGAGACTTCGACTGGAATAATTCGAGCACTGGCGGAGACATTTGAAGGAGTGTCGTCGACCAGGAATTGGCGGCTCCTGAGCCGACCCAGTTAGATATACTAATCGGAGATTCTCGCCTCGAGTAATAGCGGGCGTACGTTTAAAAAAAATAAATTTGTTTTTCCTTCAGTTTCTGTAGGTATCTTAATGTTTTGACATTTGTTAGATATTACTTTTTCAGTTGCCCGCCTCTGTTTCTACCGACATTCGTTCAATGCCTTTAATACTGCACATTTTGACACTGTAAAAACAAAAAACGATGAGAAAAAAAGTGTAATTACTGTTTCGTGTAATGACAACTTACATGGCACGCGTACGTGTACAGTGTATAAATAGCATCTATTTACTAATACATTTTATTGCAATACTTTAGCAGTAATGGAATTGCGTCTTAGGGGTTCCGCCTGTTGTGGAACGTTATTTGAGGGGTTCCGCTTTGGTAGAAAAGTTGAGAAACAGTGCTTTACTCAGGCGAGGGTCACTTGCAAACACGAGAAAACAAGCATTTTCATTTCTCAAACAGAGTTGATCATAATTATGTTGACTCTAGTTGGCGTCACATTCTTGTTTACCTAACTATAAATGGGAAACTGTCTCTTCTCTTGAGTTAGGAAAGGCAAAGGCAGCGAAGAAGAAACTGATCACACCACCTCATAAAGCTACACCTAGCATAGCTGTCTCTTACACTTCCCTCCCCTACAGCAGTATATAATTTGAGTAACTTGTTACCAAGAAGTTTTGTGACTTGGCAATGAAGGCCAAATAAAGAAGTAGAACACTTGGACAACAGAAAAACAACAGACGTGAGTGGTAAAGGTACGGGTCCCCGTCTATTCGTTTGTGTGTATCCGATTACCTCTCTCAGTTTGAGTGACTCTTCAGCAGCATCAACAGCTTCTTCCACTCTCCACTTCCTTCCCGTTTTCAGTGTGGGCTGAATGGACTTAACCACGTCATCAGCTGACTCGCGTAGCATCATTGCAAGCCTTGCTTTTCCAACTTTGTACTCTTCAACAACTGACTTGAAGGGAAGCAGAAGTTTTGACTTTTTGCAGTACAGTGCTACATCTGACAGACCTGGTGGTACCCCTAGCCATTTTCTCATGAACTTGTTGACCTTCTGCTCTATAGCTTCCACTGTACTTGTGCTTACTTCATGTATAAGCAGTGGCCACAGCAACTTCGGTATCAACATGAACTGGAGGCACCACAGTTTGAACTTTCCCACGAGTCTGCTTTGGTCTATGATCTGTAGTCCTCTGTCTGCCATTTCTATTGTCTGTTGCACTGCCTTCGAGTCTTTTAAAGAGGCATCGTACACCCTGCCAAGACTTTTAACAGGTTCCTCAATGACAGTAGGGATTCTTTGGCTGGAAACCGTGAATATGACCTCTGCTATCTTCCCTTTCCTGACTGATAGGCTTCTCGACTTCTTGGGTTTGAAGCTCATTCTGCACCAGCTGACTAGTTCATCCAGGCGTGCTAACATCCTTCGGGCCTGATGTTCATCTGATGTCAGAATTGTTGTGTCATCCATGAATGCTTTGAGCGGTGGCATGTGACACATTCCACCGAGCTTTGGACCTATAGCCATTCCTTCAGCCGCATTGAGGATTACCTGCATAGCCATGACGAATAGTATCGGAGAGATGGTACATCCCATCGCAATTCCAACTTCAAGCCCATCTCTGTCCCTACAAGCCTTCAGAGGCCCATCACAGTCCCTGCAAGTCCTCAGAGACAATTCTTCTTCTTCCGTCCTTAGCCGCTGACCGACAAAGCAGTCAGTGGCTGCTAATACGCCACGTGCAGGCGTCTTAGGGCCACAAGAAATTAATTTTATGCGACAGCTTGCTAACATTTCGATTTACGGACACAGGAGCCTTAATAACTGCATCGCTAACCGATGAACAGGGAGGGCCCGGTCGAACCGGGATCACCACGCTCAGTCTCTATAAATGCCTTTGTGCAGATGAGGAAGGACATCCCTCAAAACCTTCGGGTACATGAGGCTCTGTCCATTTTGGCTGGAATGACGTCTCGATGGTTCGGAGGTTTTATAGCGAATATGAGTACACATGAGGGCAAGTTCAGGCACAATGGGCTAATCACCTGTTTGCCAAGTCACTTCGATTACATGTCCCGCCCATGGGCCTTGTGCACTTGGGTCCCCTCTACACCTCGTTTCACGGGGTAGAAGAGGTTCCGATTATGAGATGAGATGAGTATACACATATATATATATATATAATCACTTATCAAGGAAAACATGTCAAATTCATATTTGTAAATGTTTACACTTACCCCAAAGTAACTTTCCAAGATTTGAAGTAGGAAGAATTCGTTTCAGTGGTTACCTTTACTCAACCAGCGCATGACCATCCTAATCTTCTAACTTTACAGACTCTACGTCACTTATGTTCAGATATACGTATTGTGTGCATCAATAATACAGCATCATCACTCAGCTTCTCAAAGACCAAAGGCCTTCCATACACTTATGCTATGTTTTCCCGCCCCGTACAAGCTGAAGGTCTTTACATGTCATCTTCATGTCGGTCTCCAGTAGTTTTCTCCATGTGTATCTTGATCTCCATCTGTCTCTCTTACGCTGGGGTTTCCAGAACAAGGACTGCCTGGTAATGTTATCAGTAGGTTTCCTCAATGTGTGTCTTATTCATCTTCAGCGTCTTCCTCTCGTCTCTTGTTCCATTGTAATTTGTCTTGTTCTTGGCATCAATTCCATACCACTTCAATCCTTCTGTTCTACGCCATTGATAAAAGTGGTAGCTTTTACTGGATTGACTTACTTATTGTGTGTTGAATTTGTTTGGCTTAAAGAATTGTCTGCAGGATGGCGTAACTGGCCATGCCCAACCCTCCTTAGTCGCCTCTTACAGTATGTTAGGTTGCAGCGTTACTATTCTTTGTCCCCCTGTCAAGCCCCTATTACACGGGCGTTTGAGCATCAATGATAAACACATAACATCTTATATAGAGACAAGGGAGCCGCGCTGGTGTAATGGCTTCGGCGTTGTACTGGCGACCAGGTGTTCATGGTTCAAACCCGGGCGTCAGCGTTTGAAGAAATGTTTACGGCCGGAAATTTGACTGAATAGCCTGAACGGCTCCTGTGATAAACCCTCTGTGGATGGGAAGGAGCGAAGCTCCTGACCGGGTTGGAAGGAAAGTCCTCAGGTTCCCCAGCCTAGCAATGACATGTCATTGGGCCGAAGGGCTGAAAGCCCAAGTGCCGCTGGTTAAGGGAAAAAAAAATATAGAGACAAAAAACATTGGTAGGAAAAGAGCCGGCCCAACGGATTTTTCAAGGTAGTGTAAAGTCTCGTTCTGTCACCCTCCGAACTGTATTGTTTTCTAACGAGGGTCAGTTTAATACTTTTGAGCTTAATCGCGCGATAATTTATGCAACTGTTTCTTATTTCAACATCTCGGCCCTTATCCCCCTCCCCTTTTTTTCGCATCGCTCAAGAGCCGACCGTGTATAAGAAGGTAACGAAGGTGAGAGAGAGAACTTGATAACAAGAAACAGACATAAATATGAAAATGACATGCGATAGACAGGAATAACAGACAGAGTCAGACGGACAGGGACACAATTAGATAGATAGATAGATAGATAGATAGATAGATAGATAGATAGATAGATAGATAGATAGATAGATAGATAGATAGATAGATAGATAGATAGATAGATAGATAGATAGATAGATAGATAGATAGATAGATAGATAGATAGATAGAATGTGTGTCACGGCGTATTTTCTGGTGGCAGAAAAATAGATTGGTGACATCGTTATCAGCAAGTTTTGGCAATCCTGATAACTTTTGAAAAAACCGGTTAGTCGGGCGACACCGGAAGGCGGAACAAGGAAGGTGCGAAAGAGGGAGTTGACGCTGGGCCTTTGTCCGAGAGTGACGGACATTTTGTGGTTCCCTTTTCATTGAGTATGGAATATCGTCTATAGTGGTTTATTCTGTTGGACATAATTATAATTCTGGAGTGGTTTAGTGTCCAGTGATATTATTGTCAGGCCATCTGGTATAATTTGCCAGTGGATTGATTTTTCCATTGTGTAGTTTCCAGTTCGCCATAGTGAGCGATTGTTCAGTACTAAGTTTGTATAGTACTGTTATACTGTCACGTGTAAGATTAATTTGATATATTAATTCGAGACGTTTCTCGGGCAGTGTTTTATGTATTCCATACTGTTTTCAGCCGGGTGTGGCTATACTGTGTGTAGTGTCCTATTAAAAGGGAATTCCTATAGAAAGTGTTATCTTTCTGTGTCAACCATTTCATGTTGTGGTCATATTCTTAGATAATGAGCCACGTATAAAACTAGCGTCAGTATTAAATCCACAGCATAAATTATGAGCTGACAATGTGAAACTAAGAGTACTGAACATGACGAAGAGTATCGAGAAAGAAACGTTGTGTTAGGACAGAACAAATATACAGAGCAGTGAAGAAACTAGTCTACCCTTGTTTACACCTGTAATGCTCTCACATATATCATCTTGTACAAGTCCACTGTCTACGGCTTACGTGCTGAAGATCACGACCTGTTGGCCTGGTTATCAGTAGAGAATAAACATGCTGACAGAAGGTCGAGTCTGCAGGAATGACTAGGTAATATTTTGTGGAATTTAACATAAGACAACGGAAAAAGAAGAAGAAACCTTATCGCTTCTGTCTGATTAGAAAATAGGCTTGAAGAAAGTAGAAAAAGTGTGACTTGGGTGTAATCTGGAATACAAGATTATTAACAAGATTTGTTTTTCGTTTAAACAATGTAAAATAATGGGACAGCGTCGAGTGGCAGTGTGTTAGAGGCGCTTGTAACTTGAGGCAAAGATAACGAGTTCGAAACCTCGTAGAGTCATGGTCTAGTCTACCCAGCTGTAAATGGGTGCCAGACTCTGCTACTGGCTAACGGATCCGGTCACCCAACCTCATAAAGCTGTGACCTATTATAGTCTCTAACACTTCACTACCCTCCGGCACTTTCAGCTGTGGGACTCCCTTTACCTTTTACAATAATTGTTCATCATTATCTTCATCATCATCTTCATCAATTTTGTTTCGTATCAGGTGGATCATGGGATCCATGGATTCCTACTTTGGACCATCTTTCTCTACCTTTTCTCCAGGTACGCTTGCTTTGGTTTCCTCTTATGTCATTCATCTTCATGTTCTCTTTAGGCTTATTTATCTCTATTGTGGGTTCCAGGCGAGCGTTGACTGGTTACACTGGTGTGCTCTTTTCTTGATACATCTTCCATGCATCTTCACTATCTCTCTTGGGCGACTTGGCCAGATATCATTCCTTCTTTTCTGCTGCTGTTTTTTCTCATTCCCAGACTTTACCGAGTAAATTATATAACATTTCTGTAGAGGTGTAATTATCTGCTTCGATGAGCTGCAACTGTTATAAGCCTTAGAAGCCTTATGGTTGTTTTTATTTCTTCTTAAATTTGGTATTTCACAGTTAACTTGTTGCTCATTTTCTGCTGGCTGGAACTTTGTAGGGATTTCGTGGAGCTGGTCTGTTCAAAAGTTTCTCAAATTGTTCCGTCCATCTCTTCATTCACTTATTTATACTGCTAAGTAATTTTCCATTATCGCTCTTCATGAGGCCCTAACCTTGCTTGTGTATTTGCTACATCTTCTTTCTTGTGGAGCACTTGGTACTTATTGGATATTATAACCATAATTTTCCTCTTGATTTATTTGTTGTTGTTGTTGTTGTTGTTGTTGTTATTGATCCAGCGGCGCGTGGTCTCTCGCCCTTCGGCCCAGTACCATGTAGGGATTTCTGCATGTTTTCGCAAGTTGTTTTGCTTCTCCGTACAAGGCGTTCCACTTATCTGGCCTCAGAGGAAAGAGCATTTTACTAACAACACCGAGTGCAGGGTACTCAAAAAGATAGTGGTCGTTTCCTAGTGGTAGTTATATAGCTGGCACTCTGGAGAGTGTTGTGGTTGGATTCTGTTGAAGCGACTTTTGAGTGGTGTATGTTGTGTTCTGAAACGAAAAATTGTGCCCTGATCTCTCCTTGTGTCTTGATTTCTGAAAGAAATATTGAGAAAATGGTGGAAAGAATAAATGTCAGATTAAAAATAAAAAAATGAAGAGAAAGTATACAGAAAGAAGTCCATTAAGAACATGCTTGTGTCTTAACTCCAAAGATCTAATAAAGTGAAGAAGACAGAATAACACGAGAGAAGAATTAAACAAGGACGCAAGAAGGATACAGAAAAAATAACTGAAAAGAGCAAAAGCAGACCAACCCCCTCATCTCTCTATCAAAGTAAATGGAACAGTTTTAAAACAAGTCATTTATACTCAAATACATAGGATGGACGATGCATCTCATAAGAGAATAGTAGAATAGCCCAGCCAAAGGCAGCTTTCCATAACATATACCATTTCCTTTTACCATCACTTACTGTATCATTTACCATTTCATTATTTACTACAACCAAAAACTCATGCACCATTTACTATTAACTCCACTTTATATACCATCTACTATTACCACCACTCCCTATGCCATCTACAAATACCACCACAGACTCTTCCATTAACTATTACCATACCCTTTGTTACTTGCTATTACCATCACTCCGCCTGCCATTACTATTATAACTGCTTCCTTTTAACATCTGCAATTTTCAACAGTACCCCGTTATGTGACCTTACACTTGTAAACTTCCTGATTGGTTTGTGTCCCGATCGTGTTAACTGTGGTAACGTTAGCAGATGTATCTTAGACGTTTCATGTCACAAGATAGGTTTTTTAACAGGGTGATCGTCTTTTAAAATGATTTTTAAAAAAATATCCGGAGTTAACTTCCTGGTTGTCATTTGTTCCAGCCTTCTCATATATTGGAGATTTATGAATGCCTGAGAAGATGTGTTATTTAGCACGTGACTTCTGGTTTCTACCCATAATACCATACTTGCTTCTAATGTAATAGAAATAAATTTTTTTAAACAGTTAATACCAAGCACTAAAAACTATGTCCAATGTAAAATAATACTATTAACGATAAAAACAATAAACAATATATTTACAAAAAGCAATAACACATGGAAACTCTACACTGGCTTCCCAGCTCGGCGGTTCTGGTTCGATCCCCAGTTGAGATGGGATTTTTTAGACTGGAAACTGCTCCGGGGTCGACCCAGCCTCGTGAATTGGGTACCAGAGCAACTCTGGGAAGGTTATGGCGGCTGTCACAGATATATTGGGTCAATTTCTTTTCCTCTACGGCAATATTTAGTTAAATTTGTTTGTTTACTAAATTACTTGCATTTCCGCGGTCGGCCCTTTTCTTTTCATTCTATTAAGCAGATATTTTGTACTTTCAAATCATCTTACGATCCCCTCAGTGATAAGTCGTCATGTCTGTTTGTTTTCCCGTTCATCACTGCTGGCAAAGGAGACGGATGAAATCATTTTAACCGACAATCATGTTGGAAAATTTCGGGTGTGCCCGACATCAGGCTACGGATTAGCAATAAAATCGCCCAGCGAATTTGCTTAATCGCTGCTTAGGCTGGTGTGCCTTCCTCGACCAGATGGATAAACGAAGAATTTTGTTTGCGTAAGCGACGAGTAGTTAGATTACTCGCCTGCGCGACACATTTCTAGACAGACAAGAATGACATTAACGTACCCGGAACACCTTGTTATAAAGACATTACTTTATTTGAAAGTAATATGAAGTTATTTGTAAACATTGCCGAGAGAGTGATCGGATGTTTTCATTCCAGTAACGCGCATAAATTTCCATGAGGAAATAATTTGAATTACCCCACAAAACACGCATGTTTTAAACGATTGGCAGACACTCGGAATGAAGGCACAACATCCCTTCCGATTGCAGCCCTGCTTAACATCGTAACAAACAAATGCGGAGAAGGCAGGCAATATAACCTGACACTTCAGCCAGAGTAGAACACTATGAAAATCTACCTCGCGCCAAAAAGACAACCAGACCATGACAGAGTTAAGACCAGCTTTCATTTATCGGACCGGACTTGTTTGAAATTCTTGAGGACTTAAGAGCCCAGGAAAACACTAACATTATTAACGAGGAACACCGGAATATGGGGGAACTGAAACACAAGTCAAAGCGGTAACTTATTGTTAAAGTAACAACGCCCCAGACCCATCGGCACACTAGGGGTGTGTTGCAATTTGACATATGATTAAGATTTTATGCATAGGTGTTAATGGCTGTTGTCAAAGGTCGATTTTCCTGATAATGATGTGACTTGATAAAGGTGCTATAAAAAGGAATTGGTGATACAGAATTGAGGAATAAGCTCATTTCTTGACAAATAGTTAACTTTGTGATCTGGAAAGGTGATTGTCCCAACTTTTGTATATAGTAATTTGTCATAACTATAAGTGATTACTATATATATATATTTGATTAAGTAAGTGAATCACTATGGATGATGATGATATAGATCCTGAGGATATGAGGCCTGTATTGGCTTATTTGTGGGCAGAAGGTAGAGATTATCAAGAATTAAAAGGCCCACAGCTTGAGGAACATGTGATAGATACATTTTTGGTCAATGCGTCAAGAGCCCTTAAGTATTTTGCTGAGGAGAATTTTCACTCTCATCCTCATCTAAGGATGGCTAAAGATTTGGCGCAGTTACTGGTTATGGATCTTCGATTGTTTTCGTGCAACTGTATAGGTGTTGAACGCGATCAAATAATGAAGAGTATACGTAAGATAATGCTCAACGACATTTCTGTTGATCAGAAAAAGAGGTTAGAAGATGAGGAATTAGTGAAGAAAAAAACAACAAAGGGAAAACTTCTTAGAGGGTACCGCTGAAGTGAGTAAAGTACATGAAACAGTGTCTAGATCTTTTTCTTTCTCATCATGTTCTAACTGAAGACGTTTTAATTCACGTTCATTCTGCCTTTCAATTCTTGCATTATAGCTGTCAAATTGTGCAGTAGCAAACGTCTCTAGTTCCGCTCCTGATTTATTAAATTTAATCCCAATGTCTATAAAGTCCTGAAACGAAGACATGGTTTCCTACCAGAAACTACTTTCTGTTCAAAATATAGTGATATTTATAATGATGAACAATACAAAACTCAATACCTATGTAAGTCGTACAAATCCACCAAGGACATAATTAGAATGTGTTAAATTATGGTGATATTGTTAATGAACACTGCAGTGCTCAATACATGTTATAATAAAAGAAAAAAAATATGCAAAATTATGCCATGTAAATCAATGGGTCCAGACAAATGTACAATGAAAAGATGAAGGCAATGATGTCAATGACAATGATGATGATGGTATATTTTCAAATACAACACACACAAAAACAAATCAAAATTAACTAAAATAAGACAACAAAAACAATATTCTATATTAAAATGTAAACAAATAATAACTATTAGACACTACAAATAATTCACAAGTAAAACGAAACAACCGTCACAATAACAACTAAGGAGAAGAAGGTATAGAAAGCACTATTACAACAACTGACAATGTGAGACATATATATGAAACAATAACAAAACGTGATACCTAACGCCACATCTAAACAAAAATGAAATGTTCGCAATGCAAAAAAGGACTATCAGTATGAATGCGTCAAAGCGCTAAAATTCCTTAAATGCAAACCTCACATAAACCTATAGAAAATCCCCTTTCATCATACTTCCGAACATGAATGAAAAAAAATGATACCTAAAAAAAAAATTAAAAAAAATTGGCAACACTGAACATATAGAATAGAAAAAAAGAAAAATAGCAAAGATGGAGCACGCTCGGAAAGCACAAGATGCTTTAAACAAGCTTTTAAAATGAAGCTAAACGTATCGTAAAATGCAGACTAAAGTGTTTTGGTCTGAACGCGGGTAACGTTATTATTACTGTCTCGCATGAATCAGGAACACTGAGCCAAAATAGAAACTATAGTTCTGAAAACTTGTTTGATAACACTGACAAACAACATTTTTCTTTCTTATATAAGAATAAGTGTTCTTAGGTCAATTTCTTGCGCTGATTTCAAATCTGAAATCCGTTTATCTCTATCACGTCGGGTTCTTAAGATATTTGTGAATAAATATATTTTTGGGAAACCGTTATTTGCTCCGTTTCATTTTTACTATATAACTTATTAAAAATTAATAAAAAGCAACATAATTCTACTTTTTATACTGCTAAAAGATGCATGACATATGTTACGCGATTTTTCAAATAGTTACTGTATTTTGAAATAATTCTGAGCAAAATATGGCTTCTAGAAGTTGTAGAAATTCGGCTGATCTGTTCTGTTACGTGTGCGGATATTTTACCGATCGTGTTGACCAGAAAAACTTTACACCATTACTAAAGATAGCATATGAACTTTATTTCGATTCGAAAGTTGATGATGCAAATAAATCTTGGAAGCCAAATGCGGTTTGTTCGATACATTGGCAGGTTGGTTACTAAAATCGCCGAAGCATAAGTCGATGCCTTTTGGCGTGCCAGTAATATGGCGTGAACATACAAATCACACTACTGATTGTTACTTCTGCTTGACAAATATCCATGGTTTCACTTTTAAAACTAGAAAGTCTGTGGTTTATCCAAATATTGAATCGGTTTCGAAACCAGTGCCTCATGATCCAATCACGTGTCCGATCCAAGTACCACCAGAACAATATCCGTTGGACGTAAATGAACCATCAGAAAGTGATAGTTTACCTGCTTTAGAAACTAATTCTGACTCAGATTACATACCGGTGAATGATGGTGTTTACTTAATTAACCATTCAGAACTTTCAGATCTAATACGTGATCTCGCTCTTACCAAAGGACAAGCGGAATTACTCGGTTCGCGACTCAAAGAATGGAATCTTTTAGCGCCCAATACTCCGATATCTAAATTTCGTCATAGACACAGAGAACTTGTTCAATACTTTGAGATGGATGATGACATTTGCTATTGCAAAGATGTAAACGGTCATGAGCACATAGTCAACGAATGGCGATTTTTCATCGATTCTTCCAAGACTAGTCTAAAAGCCGTGTTATTGCATAACAGAAATTTTTTTTCATCAATTCCAGTCGCTTACTCTGTTCATATGAAAAAAACTTATGACAATATGGCTATACGTTTGGAAAAAATAAAGTACAATGACTACCAATGGCGGATTTGTGGAGACCTAAAGGTCATTGCAATTCTCACGGGCATGCAGACTGGGTATACTAAATTTTGTTGCTTCCGATGTGAATGGGACAGCCGCAACAGACAGGAACATTATGCAAGAAAGGTGTGGCCTATCCGGGATCGTATGCAGCTCGGGCATAAAAATGTAATACGCGAGCCATTAGTTAACAAAGACACCTTCATTTTACCACTGTTACATATAAAGTTGGGGCTCATGAAGAATTTTGTAAAAGCGTTAGATAAAACGAGCAAAGCTTTCACTTATCTTCGAGAAAAGTTTCCGCAAGTTAGCGATGCAAAGGTAAAGGAAGGTATCTTTGTAGGACCTCAGATTAGGAAAGTTATTGCAGACAAACAATTCGAGAACTTGTTACATGGTAGTGAACTTCGCGCATGGATGGCATTCAAATCGATCGTCGATAACTTTCTGGAAAATCACAAATCTGTCGACTATGTTGCATATTGTTAAGCAGTGCATAGATGCATACATAATTATGGGCTGTAACATGTCCCTCAAAATCCATTTGCTCGATTTGCATCTTAACTTTTTCCCTGACAACCTTGGCGAAGTCAGCAATGAACATGGAGAATGATTCCATCAAGATATCGCCGTAATGGAGTCACGTTATCAAGGACGGTGGAGTGTGACCATGCTTGCCAATTATTGTTGGATGCTTCATCGCGATGTACCACATGCCATTCACCGACGAAAGTCGACTGCAAAGAAATTCAAGCCTACATAACTGTTATGCTTCTTGTACGAATGATGTTGTAATACTGTATGTGTTGTTAAAAAACTTCAATTGCGTATTTCTAGAGATCCCGACCTGATAGAGAAAAACGGTTTGCAGATTTAAAAACAGCGCATTAAAATTGACCAGAAAAACATAGAAATGTTAGAGAAAGAAAAAAAAAGTTTTTTTTTTTGTTAGTCAGTGTAATATGTCGTCTGGTCGAACTATTTTATTTATTTCTTAATAATAAGGACCGTAAAGTTTCTTTTATAGATTTATAAATGTTAGTACACGTATGGTCCCTGAACGCCTTCAATGTTTTTGGAAAAATAGTTACTTCGTTTGTCTTTAAAATGTTCCATAAACAGAAATCATGCGTGTTTGTTGACGTAAATTCCTGCTGCCGGTAAAGGTCACGGGGAGTGCCTAATTTGCCGCAGTGCGTCGAAAAGTTTCGCTTTGTACGGGAAGTTCATTTGCGCGATTGCTGGTTTCACCGCAGTGTTTGCAAAAAGGTTAGTTTGCACGAAAGTTCATTTACACGAACAAAAAGTCATTGTTATACAGCGCAGTACTTCAAAATAGCTTAAAACACGTTGCCTTAAAAGTGCATCTGAACTCCTGTTTCATGTTCAATCATGTTATAGTTCAATTGATGCAAATGCATTTTAGATAACTTCTTCTTCTTCGATCCATAACCACCGACCGTCAAAGCAGTCAGTGGCCATCACGCCTAGTGGCGTCTTGTAGGGCAACAACAAATTGATTCCACTTTGCACGGTCGGTGGCCATCCTTCGTACAGTGCCCCAACTCTGGTTCATTCTTTGCATCTCAGCCTCCACAGTCGTCCGCCATGTTGTTTTTGGTCGGCCTCTCTTTCGCTTTCCTTCAGGGGTCCAAAGCATAGCTGTTCTTGTGATGGCATCGGGGTCTCTTCTGAGGACATGACCAACCCAGCTCCAGCGTCTGCCAGCTATGATGGTATGCATGTCCTCTTGCTTGCTACGAGTAAGCAGATCTTGGTTGGTGATGGTATTCGGCCAAAAGATTCGGTGAATTTTTCTTAGGCATGTTGTGTGAAAAGAGGACAATTTTGACATTTCCTTCTCTGTGACTCTCCAGCATTCCGCACCATAGAGAAGCACAGAAAGCACGCAACTCTGGTATAATCTTAATATTGTGCTTGTGCTGTATTGGGAGGACTTCCAGATGTTATTTAGGCTAAAGAAGGCTGTTCTTGCCTTATTCATTCTGATGTTGATGTCTTTGCCTGCCCCACCGTCTGGTGTTTCTATGCTTCCTAGGTATGTGAAGGTATCTGTCTGTACCAGTTGCTGATTCCTTACTGATATGGGCTCAGGGTTGCTCACATTGAGCGTCATGACCTCAGACTTCTTTAAATTGATGTTCAAGCCCACCTGCTGGCTAAATTTATTAAGTCTATCCGTTTTTTCCTGGATGTGTTTATGTGAATGTGCCAGCAGTGCAATGTCATCTGCATATTCCAGATCTTCCAATGTTGAAAATGTAGTCCATCTTATTCCTCTTGGACTGCCCTCTGTTGTCTGGCGCATCACCCAGTCTATGACTGTTAAAAATAGAGTGGTTGATAAGGGGCATCCCTGTCGTACTCCTGTCTTCACCTCGAAGGTTAGGTTGCTCTGCCCAACACTACACGTAAAGTTGGCATAGAGGCTTTTTATGATTGACACTATGCAGCTTGGAATTCCATAAGCCCTCAGTATTTTCCATAAACTGTCCCTATGTATGCTGTCAAAAGCCTTTTCAAAATCAACAAAATTTATGTAAAGCTGTCTTTGCCATTCTGAGCACTGCTCTATAATGTTCCTGAGAGTGAATATATGGTCTACACATCTTCTGTTCTTTCTAAATCCTGCTTATTTTAGATAACTTGGTGCACATAATTCATTCAGGCATTAAACATCGCGAGGCACAAGCTTGGCTACCCATCTGTTGGGAGGTGTGTGGTTATTTATATTTTTCGTGCTTATTCCTGCCTTTTGCTTTTGCACGACTGTTTGTGTGTATCCAATATTGGTAGGAATGTAATGTCCAGGGTTCTCTCTTTACGTGCCTGGCGAATAAACATTAACTCTTAGTATTAACTTATTTTGTGCACACATCTCTTTCTCCAACGAAAGTAATAATAACTGAATGACGGTTTGTAACTTTATTACACATGGCGACGAACTTCAAAATAGACCCATTGATGTGGTCAGGCAATAAAAACATAATCAAGATTAATAATAATAATAAAAGTCACTCAGTTGCATGAACAATTATGAATGTTAAATATGCCATACATTATAATACTTCCATGTAAAAACAGGAATATACATTAGGGCTATCCACACATGCCCAAACACACATCTCAACCGTAAAACGGCTGGACACTCACTCCTCCTCCTCGCTGCTAAACTCTCTCTCGTTTTTTTACCTGCTTTGTTAGCAAAACTTCCCCAGCCAGTCTCATCACGTGACATAGAGTGGCTATTTGGGTGAAGTGGCAAAGTGCAAAACTCGGCGTTAAAATTAATGCATTTTCTACTCCCAACATTGCCCCCCTGTTCCCGAGCGGAAACCAAGGATTTTCCCTTGAGAACAGTGGATAGTTAGCCCAAGAACTATTAATCTATTAGGAAAGAAAAAAAAATCATACTGCTTAGAATAATATATATGAAATAGTAATTGTAGTACCAAATGACATGAAAACATATATAATTAAACAGTTTAGACAAAATGTGATCCAATCTTTCAAAAAATGCAATTAAAGTCGTAACATGAATGTTTCAATAGTATATCACCTGAAAAACAAAACAAGATCAGACAATGTCAACATCTGGCACAAACAATTTCACTTTGCAGTTACATTCCTTGACAATAAGTCTGCCAGAAAGTTTTCTGATCCCTTGATGGGGATAATTGTATATCTATATTCTTGGATAAGCAAGAACCATCTGTGTAATCTACTGTTTGTCGTAGTTTTTTGATTGAGGGATGTTAGTGGACGGTGATCCGTCTGGAGGTAGAAGTGTGCGCCAAGTAAATAGCGTGATAACTTGCTTATACACCAAATGATGGACACAAGTTCTCTTTCACTGGTGGAAAACCGAGTTTCTGCTGGTAGCAATTTCCTGCTTACATACAAGCATGGATGTGGAGTATCATTGAACCATTGCAACAGGCAACCACCAATGTCAGTCTGAGAAGCATCAGTCCTCAGAAGAAATGGCATAGTGATATTAGGTAACACCAAAATAGGTGCCTTGGAAAATACAGTTTTAATTTTGTTCAAAGCTCCACTGCAAGTATCGGACTAAACAATTTTATTAGGAGCTCCCTTTTTAGTCAAAGATGACAGGACAGAAGAAATAGATGAAAAGTTCGGAATGAACTTGTGATAGAAGTTAATGAGTCCTAACATGCTCCTAACCTGTTTCTTTGTCCGAGGGATATCTAATTCTAATATGCGTTTGACAGTCTGCTCATCAGGGTATAACATGCGGTTACCAACACGGTGACCAAGAAATGAAATTTCTCGACAACCAATCTGAACCTTTGAAGGTCTAACTGTCAAACCATGCTTTCTGAGTAGCATTAATACAGATTTTAATCCTGTGATGTGTTCTTGCCAAGAACTATGGAATAAACAGATGTCGTCTATATATGTGATGACATCAGACCTATCTCCTAAGAGTCTCCGCATCATGCGCACAAAAGTCGCGGGAGCATTGACAAGGCCAAAACACATATAATTCCATTGGAATAACCCATATGGAGTCATAAATGCAGTTAGAGGTTTGGCTTTATCAGTTAAAGGGATCTGCCAATATCCCTTGGAAAGATCTAGTTTGCTAAAGTATGTAGCCTGGGATAGTTGTGATAAGAGATCCTCCAAAACAGGCATAGGCTCAGCATCTGTGAGGGTGACAGTGTTAAGACGTCTAAAATCAATGCAGATGCGACGAGATTTGTCCTTCTTTCTAACTAAAACCATAGGAAAAGAATAGGATGATTCAGAAGGAGAAATGATGCCCATGCGTAGCATATCCTTAAGTTCACTATCCACCTGAGATCTGTAGTGTAAGGGTATAGTATACGGTCTGAGTTTCATAGGGTGATCATCAGTCAATGTAATATCATGAGAGATAACATCAGTGCGACCTGGAAGTTCAGTCAGCACATCAGAGAAAGATTCTAAAACAGCAAGAGCCTATTCTCGATAACTAGAATCTAAATCACCTGATACAGTTACATCTCTCCAAGATTCGGAAGATGTTAAAGGCAGCAGAGGAAAATTAAAAGAAATATCGATCGCTGTAGAATCATCAGATTCCACAACAGCTGACAAAGTCTGTCGAACTGGTTCATCAGAAATACTGTCCAAGATAGGTTCTAACTCTGCAGGGCGCTCCACATACAATTTTAACATATTGATGTGAAATGTTTTAACTTTGCCCCTTATGTCAATGGCATAATCTACATCAGTTTTCTTCTCAACCACCTTAAAAGGGCCCTGCCAGGAAATTAGCAGTTTATTTTCCTTGGTCGGAAGAAGTAGCCATACTTGTTCTCCTGGAAGGAACAAACGTACTTTTCGAGATTGGTTGCAGCGCAATCTCGACCTCTATGAAGCATTACGTATCATACCTGATGCATAAGTACATGCATCTACAAGGCGTTGTCTGAGATCAATGACCAGTTCATAGCTGGTGCGGACAGTAACATCCTCCACTGATCCCAACAACAAATCCTTGAGTATGTGCATAGGACCTCTAGGGTTTGCACCATATACCAACTCAAAAGGCGAAAAGCCAGTGCTCTCATGGGGCACTTCTCTGTAAGCAAATAAGACTGCTGGTAACATTCGGTCCCAGTCACGAGGACATGTCTCGGTGACTTTGCCTAACAACTGCTTCAACGAGCCATTGAAACGCTCGCAAACGCCATTGCTTTCCGGATGGTATGGGCTTGTGAAAGAATGCTTAATTGCTAACATGTTCTCAATATCTTTCATCATTTGAGACATAAATTGAGTACCACGATGTGATAAGATTTCATCAGGAAATCCTATGCGACAAAAAATAACAAATAAAGCATCAGCGACAGCTGCTGAGGTGATAGTCTTCAATGGTATGGCCTCCGGCCAGCGAGTACATAAGTCTATACACGTTAGGATATATCTATATCCTCTATCTGACATGACTGACATAGAACCAACTATGTCAACCGCAAGCTTGGTGAAAGGCCGTAATGGCACATCAGTGACTTGTAAGGGTGCAGCGTGGTGCTTGCCCCTACGTGCTACCTTTTGACAAGTTGTACATGACCTGCAGTATAGCTTTACGTCTCTGTTAACACAGGGCCAATAAAAATTTGAGGTTACACGAAACAGAGTACGCTTAATCCCCATATGACCAGCTAAAAGCGAGTCATGGGCAGTATTCAATACAATAGGTCTAAAACTCTTTGGAATAACTACCTGTCTCCTGACTAAAACATAGTTGTCAAAGCATCTAGTCAGTACTGAGTTTTTAAATTCAAACCAATAACGTGAAGTTTTTGTCTTCTTCACATGCTTGCTCTCTGCTAGAGCAAACAATGGTTGCAAAGCAACATCTTCGCGCTGTTTGGTCGCGAATGACTGGGGGGAAACATTATGAACATTCTGAAGAGATGCTCTCTCACTAAATGGTATAGCTGGCTCTGCCTTGGATTCAGCGGCATGCTGGGCCCTAGTGGCCACAGCGTTAGCCAACATTGGGTGAGATTCAACCCATTCATATATCTCCTCTGGAGAGCAATCCTTAATACCTGGTATATTACCAAGAATAATGTCTGATACTGGTTCATCATGGACACATGCTCTTACTTTACCTGTAAAGAAGGGTGTGGCAATATCTATTTCTGCCACTGGGTAACACTCGATACTCCCACCAAATGTTATGCACTTCACTGTTTTACCAGTAAAGGCAGATTCATCAATTAGCGATCTACGTACTCCAACAGTGGTACAGCCAGAATCACGAAGAACACTTACATGCCTGTTATACAGAAAACCAGTATATAACGTGAGGCGTCCCACGTTCTCACAAGATGACATAGCAGGTAGAACATGGCCGCAGATCAATCTGGGCTGTGAACCAGGTTGGAATAAAGATTTGCACCCATAACAATTTTCATCATTAAGTGAGCTAACAATACATGCATTGGCATGGTCGGTTCCCTTCTCATCATTCTTTTTTGGAGTTACACATGCATTACTCTTCTCATGATTGCTATTGTCATTATGCCCACAGTGTTTGTTAGTGCTATTTCCATAATATTTCTTATAAGGTCTATTCTCAGCACATGACCAACATCTGCCACTATTCCTATTCCCACTGTATGGTGCCTTGTCTTGTGTGGGTCTATGATCCATCCGTTTGTGATGCATTTCCTCATTATGGCTAGAATTCTGCCGCCACTGACCTTAGTTTGAATAACCATAGTCTCGCCTCTGTGAGAAGTTAGATGGTGACCTCTGCCTTGGGAATTATATTTTCCTCGGTAGTTGGATCTATAGCTTTGCCTTACTCTGCTGTCCACACTATGTGATCGAGGTCTCTGACCACAATCTCTATAGTCATGACGAGCCAGACATACTGGGAGTGCGTCCTTTATAGTTGGTTTGTGAACCTCTTTATCTGGGTGAGCTGTCATATATTGTCTCCCAAGTATCTCCATTGCCTCAAGTTCTTTCGGTTTTCCTTCTTGAAAAAATGACGCAAGATCGGTGCTACATGCCGACAACACCTTGTCACGTAACATTAGATCAAGTAAGCCAGTGAAGGTCTTATCAATTCCGGTCAATTCTATCCATCTTTTAGAATATAATTTTATTAATGAGATAAATTCTCCAAAATCAGCTTTCCTGCTAGGCAGACAGGAATGAAATTTATCACGGAATCCTGCTTCTGTAAGCTGAAATTTACGTAGAAATGTCTTCTTGAAAACATCGTAATCTTCTCTACTACCGCTGTCCAGAGCAAAATAAGCCCGTAGAGCGTCCGCTGTTAAAAAATCGCATAATGTTGCACTCCATTGACCTTTGGGGATCTTTAATGCACTGACCTTGAGCTCAAAACGTTGTAAGAAACTATCGACGCAGTCTATTTGTTGGTTGAAATTAGGCAATCGTATCCGGTTTGTAGTCACAGGTGTGCTAGATGATGTGTTTGGAGCATCCAACTCCACTTTTCTTAGGACGACAGCAACATCTATATCTTTCTGAATACGCAATTTCTCTATCTCCAAATCAGTTGCTTTCTGAGCAGTTGCAGCAGCTAATCTTAATTTTTCTTGCTCAGCATCAATCTTTAGTTTTTCCAGCGCAAGAGCTTGTGCAAGATCTTTTTCTTTCTCATCATGTTCTAACTGAAGACGTTTTAATTCACGTTCATTCTGCCTTTCAATTCTTGCATTATAGCTGTCAAATTGTGCAGTAGCAAACGTCTCTAGTTCCGCTCCTGATTTATTAAATTTAATCCCAATGTCTATAAAGTCCTGAAACGAAGACATGGTTTCCTACCAGAAACTACTTTCTGTTCAAAATATAGTGATATTTATAATGATGAACAATACAAAACTCAATACCTATGTAAGTCGTACAAATCCACCAAGGACATAATTAGAATGTGTTAAATTATGGTGATATTGTTAATGAACACTGCAGTGCTCAATACATGTTATAATAAAAGAAAAAAAATATGCAAAATTATGCCATGTAAATCAATGGGTCCAGACAAATGTACAATGAAAAGATGAAGGCAATGATGTCAATGACAATGATGATGATGATGATGATGGTATATCTTCAAATACAACACACACAAAAACAAATCAAAATTAACTAAAATAAGACAACAAAAACAATATTCTATATTAAAATGTAAACAAATAATAACTATTAGACACTACAAATAATTCACAAGTAAAACGAAACAACCGTCACAATAACAACTAAGGAGAAGAAGGTATAGAAAGCACTATTACAACAACTGACAATGTGAGACATATATATGAAACAATAACAAAACGTGATACCTAACGCCACATCTAAACAAAAATGAAATGTTCGCAATGCAAAAAAGGACTATCAGTATGAATGCGTCAAAGCGCTAAAATTCCTTAAATGCAAACCTCACATAAACCTATAGAAAATCACCTTTCATCATACTTCCGAAGATGAATGAAAAAAAATGATACCTAAAAAAAAAAAAAAAAAAAATTGGCAACACTGAACATATAGAATAGAAAAAAAGAAAAATAGCAAAGATGGAGCACGCTCGGAAAGCACAAGATGCTTTAAACAAGCTTTTAAAATGAAGCTAAACGTATCGTAAAATGCAGACTAAAGTGTTTTGGTCTGAACGCGGCGTAACATTATTAATACTGTCTCGCATGAATCAGGAACACTGAGCCAAAATAGAAACTATAGTTCTGAAAACTTGTTTGATAATATGTCGTCTGGTCGAACTATTTTATTTATTTCTTAATAATAAGGACCGTAAAGTTTCTTTTATAGATTTATAAATGTTAGTACACGTATGGTCCCTGAACGCCTTCAATGTTTTTGGAAAAATAGTTACTTCGTTTGTCTTTAAAATGTTCCATAAACAGAAATCATGCGTGTTTGTTGACGTAAATTCCTGCTGCCGGTAAAGATCACGGGGAGTGCCTAATTTGCCGCAGTGCGTCGAAAAGTTTCGCTTTGTACGGGAAGTTCATTTGCGCGATTGCTGGTTTCCCCGCAGTGCTTGCAAAAAGGTTAGTTTGCACGAAAGTTCATTTACACGAACAAAAAGTCATTGTTATACAGCGCAGCACTTCAAAATAGCTTAAAACACGTTGCCTTAAAAGTGCATCTGAACTCCTGTTTCATGTTCAATCATGTTATAGTTCAATTGATGCAAATGCATTTTAGATAACTTCTTCTTCTTCGATCCTTAACCACCGACCGTCAAAGCAGTCAGTGGCCATCACGCCTAGTGGCGTCTTGTAGGGCAACAACAAATTGATTCCACTTTGCACGGTCGGTGGCCATCCTTCGTACAGTGCCCCAACTCTGGTTCATTCTTTGCATCTCAGCCTCCACAGTCGTCCGCCATGTTGTTTTTGGTCGGCCTCTCTTTCGCTTTCCTTCAGGGGTCCAAAGCATAGCTGTTCTTGTGATGGCATCGGGGTCTCTTCTGAGGACATGACCAACCCAGCTCCAGCGTCTGCCAGCTATGATGGTATGCATGTCCTCTTGCTTGCTACGAGTAAGCAGATCTTGGTTGGTGATGGTATTCGGCCAAAAGATTCGGTGAATTTTTCTTAGGCATGTTGTGTGAAAAGAGGACAATTTTGACATTTCCTTCTCTGTGACTCTCCAGCATTCCGCACCATAGAGAAGCACAGAAAGCCCGCAACTCTGGTATAATCTTAATTTTGTGCTTGTGCTGTATTGGGAGGACTTCCAGATGTTATTTAGGCTAAAGAAGGCTGTTCTTGCCTT
The DNA here is from genome assembly GCA_024509875.1 of Oreohelix idahoensis. Lineage (NCBI taxonomy): Eukaryota > Metazoa > Mollusca > Gastropoda > Stylommatophora > Oreohelicidae > Oreohelix > Oreohelix idahoensis. Next base: position 195,350 of record JAMPIV010016217.1, on the reverse strand, counting down.
ATTCATTCTGATGTTGATGTCTTTGCCTGCCCCACCGTCTGGTGTTACTATGCTTCCTAGGTATGTGAAGGTATCTGTCTGTACCAGTTGCTGATTCCTTACTGATATGGGCTCAGGGTTGCTCACATTGAGCGTCATGACCTCAGACTTCTTTAAATTGATGTTCAAGCCCACCTGCTGGCTAAATTTATTAAGTCTATCCGTTTTTTCCTGGATGTGTTTATGTGAATGTGCCAGCAGTGCAATGTCATCTGCATATTCCAGATCTTCCAATGTTGAAAATGTAGTCCATCTTATTCCTCTTGGACTGCCCGCTGTTGTCTGGCGCATCACCCAGTCTATGACTGTTAAAAATAGAGTGGTTGATAAGGGGCATCCCTGTCGTACTCCTGTCTTCACCTCGAAGGTTAGGTTGCTCTGCCCAACACTACACGTAAAGTTGGCATAGAGGCTTTTTATGATTGACACTATGCAGCTTGGAATTCCATAAGCCCTCAGTATTTTCCATAAACTGTCCCTATGTATGCTGTCAAAAGCCTTTTCAAAATCAACAAAATTTATGTAAAGCTGTCTTTGCCATTCTGAGCACTGCTCTATAATGTTCCTGAGAGTGAATATATGGTCTACACATCTTCTGTTCTTTCTAAATCCTGCTTATTTTAGATAACTTGGTGCACATAATTCATTCAGGCATTAAACATCGCGAGGCACAAGCTTGGCTACCCATCTGTTGGGAGGTGTGTGGTTATTTATATTTTTCGTGCTTATTCCTGCCTTTTGCTTTTGCACGACTGTTTGTGTGTATCCAATATTGGTAGGAATGTAATGTCCAGGGTTCTCTCTTTACGTGCCTGGCGAATAAAGATTAACTCTTAGTATTAACTTATTTTGTGCACACATCTCTTTCTCCAACGAAAGTAATAATAACTGAATGACGGTTTGTAACTTTATTACACATGACGACGAACTTCAAAATAGACCCATTGATGTGGTCAGGCAATAAAAACATAATCAAGATTAATAATAATAATAAAAGTCACTCAGTTGCATGAACAATTATGAATGTTAAATATGCCATACATTATAATACTTCCATGTAAAAACAGGAATATACATTAGGGCTATCCACACATGCCCAAACACACATCTCAACCGTAAAACGGCTGGACACTCACTCCTCCTCCTCGCTGCTAAACTCTCTCTCGTTTTTTTACCTGCCTTGTTAGCAAAACTTCCCCAGCCAGTCTCATCACGTGACATAGAGTGGCTATTTGGGTGAAGTGGTAAAGTGCCAAACTCGGCGTTAAAATTAATGCATTTTCTACTCTTAACAAGAGCAAATAAAGAACAGTATGTGAGAGAGACTTTAGTGGAGTTGACGGCTGAGAAAGAGAAGGTTGCTAAGATTGAAAATTTGCTAGTAGAGGAAAGCTGCAAAGTTTTAAGAGTTGAGAGTTTAAACAAGAAATTAGGTGAAGAGATCTCACATAGAGATGTGGAGATTGCACAGGCAAGAAAACGAGTAGATGGCCTACTTGACATCGGCTTGAATAACAATATGTGGTCTTCTGTCAATGTTGACAGTGATAGACAGAAAGGTGCGAAAAGTCAGCCCCATACACTTTTTGCTCATAGAGAGGTCATTCATGGTAAAGACAGATCTTTTCGTGGTAAATATAACTTTCGAAGTTCTAATATTACTGATAGTTCCAGTAATAATTCTTGGCGTCAGACCAACAACGATTCTAGTGTAACAGCCAGTTCTGTTGGTCAGGAAAAGAAAGGTGATAAATTTCAGGTCAAGACTCATAAGAGCAAATATTTCTCGACTATTGGAAATTCTCAGAAATTAATAACAGGGGTTGAGGCTATTACTAGTTGTTCCAAAGATGAAACCCATATGCGGAACAATAGAGATACTATTGTTTCTGGCAGTTGTCAAACTCAGCACAGTCAGTTTGAAACAATTGGTAAATATATTCCCATAAGGGAAAAGAAAAACAGTTCTAGAAAGGAAGATAACCTCAAGAGTAAACAGTACCAAGGGAGATCAGTAAATAATAATTTTCCCTCTCGTAGATACTGTAGACAATTTAACAAATCTCAAAGTTTTGATTGTAAGATTGTTGGAAAGTATGATAGAGATAATAGCTTTTCAAATGTTGCTTTACATCACCAGAGTAATGTTCCTCAACAAAAGACTAAAGTCATTATTTGTAAACAAGGCAACGGTAATAATAAGTATTTTGATCATAGAACAAATAATAAGTGCAATTGTGCTAATCTTGTTCAACATGAGCCCAGAGTCATTTATAATCAAGGTAAACAGAGTAAAAATAACAGTGGATGCTTGAATACTATTGCTTGCTCTGCTTATTGTTGTGAATATAACACTTTGTTTCAGCCTACTGCAGCGGCGACATTCAAGGTCGGTCATGTTGTCCCCAAGTATTCTGTGACATCTACATGTGATAGGAAGAGCTAGTGACATCGTGAAGAGACCGGTGCTTTACACAAGCCGGTACTGGGTAATTGTAAATTTGATTTCTACGTTTTTCTCATTAAATTTCACTATTGAGTAAAATGGAAATTTTCATTTGTATTTGTTGACAGAAGCGACTTTGCGATAAGAGTCAAGGCTTCTGTGACATATTGACGGTCAGAGATGTAGTTCAACTTTCCGCTCGAGTAGTCAACCGAAACCTGTCAGCGTCTAACTAAAATCTGAGGTGTTGCTTTCTGAAGGTCAAGCATGTTTACAAGAGAGTGGGAGACTTCGCGTCTGATTTATTTTTTTTTAATGTGAAGATAGTAAATATTTTTGTATTCTATATTAGTACATGACATGTTGTTGTTTTGAAATAACATATAATTTTGTTGTAATGATTATTTCTATGCATCATTTGATTGCTATAATTTTTTTTATTGAGAAGTAGATTATATCAAGTTGAGTAAGAGATAAAGTTATAGCTAAATAGCATTGTACTGAGCTGAACGTAATTGTCAGCAGAAAGAACTTAAAGGATAAATTAAATTTACATGTGTTGATTTAAAGGTTTGTTCGAGATAGGATTTTTGTTTTATATTTCACTCATTTTGTTAAAATATTGATTTCATTATTAGGTTTTAGTGGTCTTGAATTACTTAAAGATTAAATACTGTTTTTATGTAACTTATCGTAAAAAAATATGTTTGTACGGTACTTTTGGAAAAAAATGATTTCTTTTTTTGGCATTGTAATTTTTTTTTTTTTTTGTGTGCCCAGCATTTGACAGTGCGATATCATTGATATGTAGTGTGATTAGTTCTTGTAAAAAGTTGTTTTTTATTATGATGTATTTTTTATTTTAGCGCTTCATTGTGCGTTGGTAGTATTAGTTATAGCAATGCTATTACTTGTTTGTTCGATGCCTATAATTTATTTACTTTAGTTTTGTATAACTCTTGTAACTTGGTTAAATTACTTATTAGGTTTTGTTTAGTTATAAATTATTTTTTGGTGATGTTAGTATAGATATACTTTGATATTTTGTGTTGTGCCTTTCGATCATGTTTATATATTTATTTTTGAATAGGTTATCTGATCAAAACAGTTATTATTATGTACTGTTATTGACTTTCTCTGCGTTCGTGCCTTTGCTTTCTATCTGTCTTTGGTAACTATTCTTCATTTCATTCCTTCTTTTCTGTTGTCTTTTCGGTATGGATTTCATATCTTGTTTATACTTTCGTACCTCATCTTCGTTTTACTTGATTCTACTTGTATACTTTGTCTTCTTTCAACATTTATATTTCCATTCTTTGTATTGTTGGAATGGTTATATGATTTGATATGGTATATCTACTTATGATAGTTGTATTTATTTTACATGTAATTGTCCAACTTAAATTATGAGTATATGGTATTGTTGAGTTCTTACTTTCCTTTTTTACAGATCATTCTTCTTTTGATTGATCTTGTGTTTTCTCTTTCGATCGGTTGTTGTCAGTTTGGTTTGTACTAAATATACGTAACTTAATTTTGGAACTGATCATATTTGTATATTTAGCTAATTACTTTTTATACTTAGCTGATTATGCTGTATGCTTTAATTGCTACTTTACACTTTAATGCTGATATTTGTTGTAGATATAATTTGATTTAAAATAAGATGATTTTTGTAAGCATATGTTAGAGCTTCATTTTCTTCTAAATTTTTTGTTTTTGGGAGTTAACTTTTTTCAAAAAAATGATAGAAGCATTTTTTTTCCCGGAGCGGGTGGTAACTGTTGCACGTGGATTTATGGAAGGGAAGTAATCTTTAGAATGGGTTTTTAGACAAATTAAATTTCGAGTTGCAACGCTTGATTAAGCGGATACTTTAGGATAGAATTATCTTTTCCTATTTTTCGAGTGACAAAGTACAGATAAGCGTGTGAACGCTGTTTAATCTCAAATGTTGAGATGTATCTATTCTGTACTGTTTTGAGTCATGTGAATAGCTCGCAGCTAGTCTGCATGTGTTATCGAGAGCGGTGTTCAAGACAGCCGAGTCTCGTGACGGGTTTTTTTTGGCGGGACTAGTGTGTGATTTAAGGGGAGTTGTGTTTTGGGCGTGGACCGTGTAGGTCGAGTCCCAGTGGTTTTTGGATAATGTATGCCTACGTAGGACTTGAGAAAATGTCGACTTATTTATTTCGCTGTGTGTACAGCCTATGTGATAATCTACAGTAAAGATTTATTAGGCCATATGAAGATTGTTATAGCTGCCGGGTGAGCAGGCTTTATGGTGTAATGAAGATTTGTGTAGGCCATATGATGATTATTATAACTGCCGGGTGAGCAGGCTTTATTGTGTAATGAAGAAATTGTGTAGGCCATATTCTTCTTCTTCTTCCTCGTTCGCCTTCAGACTTCCACATTTATGACTCTAATAAAGGCAGTAGTCAACCCAAGGCTCCCAACATCTCCAAACAGTTTTTCGTTGACAGAAGTGGGTTGTTGCCATATGCTACTCCGTTCATTACTGTAGGTTGGGCAGTATTGCAGCAGGTGTTCGACTGTCATTGGGCTGGTACCGCAGGTGCAGAGATCTGTTGCACCAATTTTGTATTTGTGGTACAGATGGTATCTCAATCTATTGTGACCAGTGCGTAGCCGAAAAATGATGACCTGTTCTTTTCTGGATAGTTGATGATATGCGTCATTTTTCAAATGTCCCGGGTGCTCTCTTTCCCATTTGGACTTGAATGTAGCCTTTATAGTGGTCTTTGCCGTTGCGTAAGTTGTCTCTATATCATTTTGTTGTAAGGCACCTCCTTCCTTAGCAAGTCTATCTGCCTCCTCATTTCCTGGTATATTGCAATGGGCTGGTATAGACTGGATAGTGCACTTCTTGAAGCATTCGGCCAGTCTTTCAAGGGAAATTATCAGATCTTTCAATCCTTTAGTTTGGTGGCTCTTCAGTGCTGATATTATTGAGAGGGCATCTGAAAAGATTACTATCTGTTTTTCTGTCTGTGCTTTGCATTCAATAAGAGTTTCAGCTGCTTGTTTCAGGGCTTCTGCTTCAGCACAGAAGTTATTGCAGTATTTTAAAGTGGCAATAGCCATAGAGTGAATTCTATTCTTTAATTTTATGAGGATGCCGGCACCCCCATTTTCAACTGCATTTGTTGCCGAACCATCAGTATATGCATGTGTCCAAAGCTTTGCTGAAAATGTTTGGTCAATATACTTGGTTGCTATACACTTTCTTTGTGTTTCTGTCTGTGTTCCCTTACCTTCAATGCCTGGAACATCAGATTTTAACTTAGGAAAGCATCTTATTTTCCACAGTGGGATAGTTGAGCTTGTTGGGATTTTCTTTGCAACTGAGCTTGCTAGTATGGTATTATTGTTAATTTTTTCTTTTGCTTGGGCGACAAAGTTAGTTCGCTTGAGCCTGCCTCTTCCTAGCCTATTCATTCTTTGGTACATGGGGTGTCCTTCGAGCCTCTTAAATTTTTCAGCTTGTTTTAAGACTCTGCTGTCACGTCTATCCTCCATTGACTGTAGCCCTGTGATGTTTTCCATATGGTTGATTTCTGTAGACTTTAGGGCCCCTGTTATAATACGTGCTGCTTGGTTTTGGAGTCTGTTTACTCTGTCAAAATTTGATTTTGCTGCCGTCGACCAAGCTGTGATGCCATGTAGGCCATATGAAGATTATTATAGCTGCCGGGTGAGCAGGCTTTATTGTGTAGTAAAGATTTATTAGGCCATATGAAGATTATTATAGCTGCCGGGTGAGCAGGTTTTATTGAGTAATGAAGATTTGTGTAGGCCATATGAAGATTATTATGGCTGCCGGGTGAGCAGGCTTTATTGAGTAATGAAGATTTGTGTAGGCCATGTAGTAAAGTCTGTGAGAACAAACGCTAAATTCCAGGAGATTGTACTCCCAATGCTAATATATAGAACCAGCCCGTTTGTGTCTGACTGGCTTCTTCCCATATGCCAGCCCTCAAATTTGTATACCGAAGTAAGGCCTAAACGATTTGCCGCGGTTTAACATTATACACTTTGCAGCGTTGGCTTTGAGATGTACATATTTTCTTGTGCCAGAAATGCGATACCATGACTGGCGTTTGGACCCCCTTTTCTCGACACGCGTTCTGGACGATATATACACACACGCAATGTGACGTGGCGCCGTTAGGTCTGCAGGCATAAGGTAGTTTAAAATAAAAGGAAAAATTAAGGTTAACGTCCGATAAGGAGTGTCACGGTTCGTGTTTACCAATTTAAAATTGAAGCATTGTAGGAAATAAAAAGATACTAGGAATTGGAAAGACATACAAGAATAAATATGTACTGACTGTGTAATAGATAACAGCAGGATTAATAAGTATGTATGAGTATTTAAAACTATTAAGAAATAAAGAAGTTGGACAGAAGACAGATAGACTTGAAAATCTTTCTCAGTTTCGCCCGTAGGTAAGTGGGGTAAAAGGGGAAGGAGTCCTTAATTTGAATATTTGAGGTCAGTTTTATTTGAAAAGGAACGCTATTCACTAAACAGTCTCTGATTGGCTGTAGTGTAATAGACTAACGGTTGTATAAAACCAATTAGTAGTTGGTATTCGGGGCCACTTGTTAACTAAAATTGATACACTAAGGACGTTGTTGTTATAGACAAGGCAAGAGTACTGTCTTGGTTGCTAATTCTGCATAGCAGCTATCTGGATTTGTTACCATATATCGCCCTATTCAACAACTTGGTGTATAAAATTTCTTTAATTGCGGTAAATATGAAAACCTTTATATTAACATTTATATTGTCATTTGTATCATGTATGCATTATCGACTCTGTATGAACCTAAAAGGGGAAACATTTATCTGGAGGGAAGCTAACATCAAAACTCTGTGTTGTTTCACAGCGTTGGTAGGAAACAGTATTAACCTGGTGTAGAAAAGCCAGGCAGGCTCTCTGCCATATGGGGAGAAAAGAAAATTAAATATGATGAAAAAAAAAATGTTGTGTTATGACATAAGACCAGGAAGATCACTGGCCGTCTTCTTCAGCAAGTCACCGTGATTGTACATGACTTGATAGTATTAATGTAAAATGTTTCCTTTATCAAGGAAAATGTCAAACGGTGGTTTGAAAGTCATTTATCCAGAAGGGGGTACCAACCAAATTGAGAACGTTAACTAATTGTTTAGTTACCATACTGATGTCTGATGATATTGAACATGTTAGGGTAGGGAAAGAGAGAGATTATTAGATGCTGAGTGGGACATATTTGTATTGTTCCAGAGTTTCATCTACGAGTGAGCCCAGGTGATCTAACACCTGTCCCTAAGTTCTGCAGTGAGGCCTAACTACTGAGTGCCTACACAGTGATTTACCTATAGAAGCAGAATCGTGTCTTGGCAGTGGAGGCTGGCGTTTTATACATACTTCAACCAGCCTGGTTCCAGAGACCTCAGATAAGACTTGTCTGGGAAATTGATATCACAAACACTCCACTCTCTCAGTTTTCACAAAAGATAGTGTATCAGACAGTGAGGAACAAAACGTTCAATAAACTTGTACCCGTTTCTAGGAGCAAGAGATACTTGACATTTTCCCAGTTTGAGACATATAAATAATTGTGGGCTAACACCAACTCAATGACAGTTGTAAAATAATTGATTGTAAATAATTTCAGTATCATGTTGAGTTGATTATTTCTGTGTCAGAAGAATAACTATATACAGGAAAATAAATTATAAAAAAATAAGTTACATTCCAAACTTTACCCAGTGACTTGTTTAATCATTGTTTATTAGTAATAGGTGTAGTTGTTGTCCTGTTCATACACTTCATCACATTGCATATACCCTAGACACTTGCTAGACAACCTACACACACCAATACACTTCAGTAGGGGAAGATATATAATCGGGTGAGGTCGTGGTGGAAGCAGACAAGTACCCTGTAAACTTATTTGTATTTAATAAACCTCAGGGACTTGCATAGCTGACCTCACACCAGATACCATTAATATAATATTGAAACCAATAATAACAATCAATTCACCACATTAATTGGGACGCTCTTCCGGGATTTAAAGGTTCTTAGTACCCTACATTAAGTGAGTCACTAGTCCCAGTATTTGTAAAATATAATAGTAAAAATAGTCTGAGAGTGGTTTGAGATATCATTGCCCTTTGTCTTGTGTTTAGAGTTGATTAATTAGTTAAGGTAGTGGATAGTATTTCATATTGTTAACTATAAAATGGCAGATATGGCCAAATACAGATCTGCTGCTGTGCAGACTGCAAAGGAAATGAATTTAGATGGGCAAGCTCTGATTCAGTATGTGACATCAGAGTGCGATAAGTATATGGAAAGGGAAGATAAGAGATTAGCTGAGGAGAAGAGAATTATGTTAGAGGATGCTAGGGAGCTTAAGAAATTAGAGGCTGATAGGGAGGCTGAGATCAAGAGGCTGCAGTTAGAGGAGAGAAAACTTGAGGCTGAGGCCAAGAAAGAAGAAAGGAGACTTGAGGCTGAGAAGGAGAAAGAAGCTAAGAGATTGGAGGCTGAGAGAGAAGATAAAAGACTCCAAAGGGAACATGAACTACGACTAAGGGAGTTGGAGTTACAAGACCATGCTCCTGATAATGGATGTAGCTCATCCACCTCCGACTCTGCTGCAGGCCAGGTTGCCTCAACCTCAGCCATGGGGTTCCAGTTGGACCCATTTGTAGAAAAAGATGATGATATTGAGTCATTTTTATCTAGATTTGAAAGGTTAGCTACTATGTATGGGCTAGAGAAAGAGAGGTGGAGTATGAAGGTATCTCAGGGGCTTAGGGTAACCTCTTATGAGGTCTTCGCCAAACTGAGCAAGGATGATCAAGATGACTACGACATTCTTAAGCAAGCTCTTCTAGTTAGATATGAGAAAAACAGTGAATTTTACAGAAAGAAATTTAGGGATGCCAAACTGTTGACTGGAGAGACTTACCACCAGTTCTCTGCACGCCTGGAGACATACCTGGAGAAATGGACTGCTCTGGGGAAAACCCAAGATTTAAAGGAAATAATTATGACTGAGCAGTTAAGAGAGTCCATGGCTCCAGGCCTGAGAAAATTTCTCACGGAACAGGGTGCTGAGAGGCTGGGGGAGATCTTAAATGTGGCTGAGAGATATCAGGCAGCCCAGTCTGAGATAGCAAGTTTAAAGAAGAAGCCTATAGACCATAATAAAGCTCCACAAAACCAAAATCAACCTAAATTTGAGCACAGAGATAAATTTAACAAGGGTAAAGCCTATTACGATAAAGCCAAGTTTGACCAACGAGATAGAAACTCGCAATTGAATGATAAGAAACATTTTCCTCAGGGAAATAAATGGTGTAAGTGGTGCAAGAAAAATAATCATGACACCACAATGTGTACTCGAAAACCTCCTAACTTTGCTGCAATGAAAACGGGGAGAAAGGGACAAAAGTTTAAACCTATTGGACAGCAGGAACCTTACCACCCCCCAGTTTGTGAGGATGTTGTATGTAATGGTGTCACCATTAGGTGCCTTTACGATACAGGTTTAGATTATGACTCAGTCGTGAGCTCTCACCTGGTGCGAGCAAATCAATACACCACAGAAACCGTGGAGATCCAAGCCGCAACCAAATACGTAGCAACCATGACACTTCCCATTGCTAGAATCTGTGTAAAAACTCGCTATGTGGAAGGAGTAATCAAGGCAGCCGTGATAAACAAACCCATCTATCCTCTGATATTGGGGTGTCGTTATGTATTCTTGGGGAATCCCAGGAAACCTGTGATCATGGCAACAGTGCAGACCAGGTCACAGTCACGAAAGGAGGAGGATGAACCCATAAATACTCATCCAGAGGAGATGAGGAAAGCACAGGCGGAAGATAGGTCACTCAACCCGTGCTTTAAGAAATTACCTAAGTGCCATACACCTCCTACGAAAGGAGACTACTATATGAAGAATAAACTGTTGTATAGGAAGGCCGGAACTGGATCCAATGGTCATGGCCAGCTGGTTCTTCCTACTTCATATAGGAATAAAGTGTTGGAACTAGGGCACGCGATTCCTTTCAGTGGTCATATGGGGATCAGTGCAACAGGACAGCGTATAGCTTGTCATTACTTCTGGCCAGGGATAACTGAAGATATAAAAAGATATGTGAAATCCTGTCCAGAGTGTCAAAGGGTAGCTCCAAAGCATTGGACTGCTCCTGCAACTCTAGGGGAGATGCCCATAGTGGGAACCCCTTTTGAGAGGGTTGCAGTGGATATTGTGGGACCTCTCACTCGAACCAAGAGGAGGAACAGTTATATTCTCACTCTGGTGGACACTTGTTCGATGTGGGGAGAGGCTGTAGCCCTGTCATCTATAGATTCAAAGCATGTGGCAGAGGCATTACTCACCATATTCACAAGGTTAGGTTTCCCGCACCAAATCTTGACTGATAACGGCTCTCAGTTCAAGGGGAAACTAACGGAAGAAGTTTTCAGGCTCTTCCAGGCCAAGCACTTTCATTGTAGCCCGTACCATCCCCAAGGGAACGGCCAGGTGGAAAGGTTCAATGGGACTCTCATTTCTATCCTGAGAAAGCTGGCACATGAGAAACCTGATACATGGGACCAATTTTTGCCAGCTGCGTTGTTTGCGTATCGGGAAGTTCCACATAATTCAACCGGGATGGCTCCCGCAACCCTGTTATTTGGGAGGCCAATAAGAGGTCCATTGGAAGCCTTGTTAAGGACATGGACTGATGAGAAGGCAGAGGAAACTGTTACCTCATCTTATGACTATGTGAACGAACTGACCGCTCGTCTTAAAACTGGATGGAAACTGGCAAATGACAATCTCAGACAAGCCAGGAAGAAACATGCTGCTTACTTTAACAAGAAAGCTAAGGATAGAGAGCTTCATGTGGGAGAGAAGGTGCTCCTTCTTCTACCCGACAGCAGTAACAAGTTACAAATTGGATGGCAAGGGCCATACACGGTTCTAGAAAGGATATCTAGAACTAATTATAAAATCGACAAAAAAGGTAAGGAGAAAATTTATCATGTGAATCTCCTAAAGAAATACCTGGAAAGAGAGATCCAGGATGAGACACATCTCATGACCTTGTCGATAGCCACAGGAATGAAAAAGGAACCACTCGCCTCTCACGAGTATCCCTTAAAAACAGAGGAAACACAGGCACAGGTGAAGATCAGTAAGCACCTGACTAAAGCCCAGAGGGAGCAGGTTCAAAAGGTTCTGGTTGAACATACAGACGTGCTAACAGATAAGCCGGGGCATACCAATCTATTAGAGTATGACATGAAAGTAATAGACCCAACACCCATCTGTATGAGGGCCTATTCCATTCCTTTCGCTAAGGAGAAAGCTTTGAAGGAGGAAATTGAGTATCTGTTAAAGGAAGGAATCATTTCTCACAGTGAATCTCCTTACAGTTCCAGTGTGGTTTTACTAAGGAAACCTTCTGGAGAACACCGTCTGTGTATAGATTACAGAAAACTGAATGCTATCACAGAAAATCAGGTGGATCCATTGCCGGATACCAATCAGCTGTTTGCCAGGCTGAATAAGGCAAAATATTTTTCTAAGGTGGATCTGAGCAAAGGCTACTACCAAATTCCAGTGAAGCCTGAGGTTCGACCTTATCTGGCATTTAGCACATCGGAAGGCTATTATGAATTCAACATGTTACCATTTGGCTTGAAAAACGCCCCGAGTGTGTTTTCCAGAATGATGCGCAAGTTATTGGATCCCCTGAATAACCCATGTATAACCAATTTCATGGACGACATTCTTATTGCTACTGAGACATTCGAAGAACACATAAACTCTCTGAATATGCTATTTGATAGGCTCAGGGAAGCAAATTTGACAGCTAGACCAACCAAATGTAGTGTGGGGTGTAAAGAACTCGAATTCTTGGGACATACAGTGTATCAGGGAAACATGACCCCTGACCCCAAGAACATGGAGAAATTACAAAAAGCACCGAGGCCACAAACCAAAAAAGATGTGAGGTCTTTTGATTCTTTATGTGGATTTTATCAAAAATACATAAAGAACTTTAACTCTATTTGTGCACCGCTGACAGACTTAACTAGAAAAGGTCAACCTGAAAAAATCATTTGGTCAGCGCAGTGTGAATTGGCATACCAAGAGTTAAAAGATAAACTCACTAGCAAGCCGATATTGAAATTGCCTGATCTAAGTCAGGAATTTGTGGTGAGAACGGATGCGAGTAACATAGGATTAGGGGCCACTTTGTTACAGAGGTCCACCTCACAGGATGGAGAACTGAACCCAGTTGCTTACGCTAGCCGCAAGTTAAACAAAGCGGAAAAAAATTACTCAACAAGTGAAAAGGAGTGTTTAGCATTGATCTGGGCCATAAAAAAGTTCCAAATTTATCTTTATGGTAGGTCATTTGTGGTGCAAACAGATCACCAGCCTTTAGTGTTCTTATCTCAGGCCAAGCATGAAAATGCACGTTTATTAAGATGGTCTTTATTGATCCAACCTTATACATTTTCCATCGAATATATACCCGGTTCGGAAAACGTGGGAGCGGATTTCCTGAGTAGACATCCTTGTGAGGCAAAGCAGGAAAAGCCTAGGGAATAGTACTTTATTTACGCTAATTGTCTCACAGATAATAACTTGCAGTGAATGCATGTTTTAGGAAAGGAGGTGTGTAGTAAAATCTGTGAGAACAAACGCTAAATTCCAGGAGATTGTACTCCCAATGCTAATATATAGAACCAGCCCGTTTGTGTCTGACTGGCTTCTTCCCATATGCCAGCCCTCAAATTTGTATACCGAAGTAAGGCCTAAACGATTTGCCGCGGTTTAACATTATACACTTTGCAGCGTTGGCTTTGAGATTTACATATTTTCTTGTGCCAGAAATGCGATACCATGACTGGCGTTTGGACCCCCTTTTTCTCGACACGCGTTCTGGACGATATATACACACACGCAATGTGACGTGGCGCAGTTAGGTCTGCAGGCATAAGGTAGTTTAAAATAAAAGGAAAAATTAAGGTTAACGTCCGATAAGGAGTGTCACGGTTCGTGTTTACCAATTTAAAATTGAAGCATTGTAGGAAATAAAAAGATACTAGGAATTGGAAAGACATACAAGAATAAATATGTACTGACTGTGTAATAGATAACAGCAGGATTAATAAGTATGTATGAGTATTTAAAACTATTAAGAAATAAAGAAGTTGGACAGAAGACAGATAGACTTGAAAATCTTTCTCAGTTTCGCCCGTAGGTAAGTGGGGTAAAAGGGGAAGGAGTCCTTAATTTGAATATTTGAGGTCAGTTTTATTTGAAAAGGAACGCTATTCACTAAACAGTCTCTGATTGGCTGTAGTGTAATAGACTAACGGTTGTATAAAACCAATTAGTAGTTGGTATTCGGGGCCACTTGTTAACTAAAATTGATACACTAAGGACGTTGTTGTTATAGACAAGGCAAGAGTACTGTCTTGGTTGCTAATTCTGCATAGCAGCTATCTGGATTTGTTACCATATATCGCCCTATTCAACAACTTGGTGTATAAAATTTCTTTAATTGCGGTAAATATGAAAACCTTTATATTAACATTTATATTGTCATTTGTATCATGTATGCATTATCGACTCTGTATGAACCTAAAAGGGGAAACATTTATCTGGAGGGAAGCTAACATCAAAACTCTGTGTTGTTTCACAGCGTTGGTAGGAAACAGTATTAACCTTGTGTAGAAAAGCCAGGCAGGCTCTCTGCCATATGGGGAGAAAAGAAAATTAAATATGATGGGAAAAAAAAATGTTGTGTTATGACATAAGACCATGAAGATCACTGGCCGTCTTCTTCAGCAAGTCACCGTGATTGTACATGACTTGATAGTATTAATGTAAAATGTTTCCTTTATCAAGGAAAATGTCAAACGGTGGTTTGAAAGTCATTTATCCAGAAGGGGGTACCAACCAAATTGAGAACGTTAACTAATTGTTTAGTTACCATACTGATGTCTGATGATATTGAACATGTTAGGGTAGGGAAAGAGAGAGATTATTAGATGCTGAGTGGGACATTTTTGTATTGTTCCAGAGTTTCATCTACGAGTGAGCCCAGGTGATCTAACACCTGTCCCTAAGTTCTGCAGTGAGGCCTAACTACTGAGTGCCTACACAGTGATTTACCTATAGAAGCAGAATCGTGTCTTGGCAGTGGAGGCTGGCGTTTTATACATACTTCAACCAGCCTGGTTCCAGAGACCTCAGATAAGACTTGTCTGGGAAATTGATATCACAAACACTCCACTCTCTCAGTTTTCACAAAAGATAGTGTATCAGACAGTGAGGAACAAAACGTTCAATAAACTTGTACCCGTTTCTAGGAGCAAGAGATACTTGACATTTTCCCAGTTTGAGACATATAAATAATTGTGGGCTAACACCGACTCAATGACAGTTGTAAAATAATTGGTTGTAAATAATTTCAGTATCATGTTGAGTTGATTATTCCTGTGTCAGAAGAATAACTATATACAGGAAAATAAATTATAAAAAAATAAGTTACATTCCAAACTTTACCCAGTGACTTGTTTAATCATTTCTTATTAGTAATAGGTGTAGTTGTTGTCCTGTTCATACACTTCATCACATTGCATATACCCTAGACACTTGCTAGACAACCTACACACACCAATACACTTCAGTAGGGGAAGATATATAATCGGGTGAGGTCGTGGTGGAAGCAGACAAGTACCCTGTAAACTTATTTGTATTTAATAAACCTCAGGGACTTGCATAGCTGACCTCACACCAGATACCATTAATATAATATTGAAACCAATAATAACAATCAATTCACCACAGGCCATATGAAGATTATTATAGCTGCCCGGTGAGCAGGCTTTATTGAGTAATGAAGATTTGTGTAGGCCATATGAAGATTATTATAGCTGCCGGGTGAGCAGGCTTTATTGTGTTATGAAGATTATTATAGCTGCCGTGTGAGCAGGCTTTGTTGAGTAGTGTGGAGGTTTATGAAGCTGTGAGGAAGCTATTATAAGGCCAGGATGTGGACAGGCCGTATTAAATATATTTAATGCAATGTGGAAATTATATGATTCGTGTTTTGCTGTCGAATGTGTGTCATTTATTTCATCGTGTCTGTGTTGTAACGGAATAAACAGTATCGAACTGTTCCAGTCGTTGGCAACCCTTTTTGACTCCTGCATGTACTCTTATGTACGTACTGTGGTGTGCGAACATATCAACACACACCCAGGTCAACGTTCCAGACACAGTGACAGGACAGCAGCACACATATATTGAATTAGCCTGTGTGGCGATGATATAGACCGAACCACTACACTCGCAACAGTGGGTGTAAACAGACTATAACATTTAGACTTAGCGCCGTTATCAGCGGTGGTTTCAAAGGCCTTAATAACTTAATTTTTTATAACAATTAAGTTTGTATCAGGGTGATGTGGTCATAATCACACCAGCCGCTGTAGAACAGCATCAAACAATTTCTAATGTCAGTATATCACACAATGTACTACATTTTGTAAATTAAATTTCAATGAATACCCTAATTGCCATCAGTGGTACCTATAAATTGTAGCTATGCCAGTGCGAGATTTACTCCTGGTAGGTTCAACCAAGCTAGACTGGTCTGTGTGGGTAGGGGTCAGACAAAAGCTGGTACCCTGGTCCTCCAGGATGGGGGTTTTAGCACAGGGCCGACACACCTGTCTATGTAAAAAATCGCACATGTTACGGAAACGGCAACAGATGAAAAACCGTTGATGCGGGACGGACATCCGGAGTTTCAGGCTCGTATGACTGACAGTGGTGAAAGCCGAAAGGAAGCTATTGGCATGAAAACGGATGCCCTGACCGCAAAACACGAAACCAGAATTGGTTTCTGGAACGTCAGAACTATAAATGAGGCAGGAAAGCTGAGACAAATCACAGCAGAGATGAGGAACTACAAATTACATATCTTGGGAATAAGCGAGAGCAGATGGACAGGGATGGGGAGAATAAAAACAGCTACAGGGGAAACATAACTTTATTCTGGTAGAGAGGATGGTCAGCACAACGAAGGTGTAGCCATTATCCTGACGAAAGGAATGGAAAGGTCTTTATTGGAATGGAAACCCATCAACAACAGACTGATAAGAGCAAGACTGAGAGGGAGATTCACTAACACCACAATTATACAATGCTATGCACCAACAAACGACAGCGATGAAGAGATCAAGGACGAGTTCTATCAACAGATACAAAAGGAAATGGAAACTGCACCCAGCTACGATCTTATTATAGTAATGGGAGACCTAAATGCGAAAGTTGGAACACACAATAATTATAACGAAAGAGTAATGGGGAAATGCAGCAGTGGAACAGTAAATGAGAATGGGGACAAATTAATAAGCTTCTGCAACCTGGTCATTGGAGGAACACTTTTTCCACACAAAGAAGTGCACAAGTTAACATGGGAATCACCAAACGGACGAGACAGAAACCAGATAGATCACATAATGATCAATGGCAGATGGAGACATGCACTACAAGACGTGAAAGTAAGAAGAGGCGCAGATGTGAGAAGTGATCATCACCTAGTAGTAGCAAGACTGAAAGTGAAACTCAGAGCTGCTCGACCAGTTGCAGTCAAACAGAACAGATATAATATCACGAAACTTAAGGACCCCCTCACCAGAAAAGGTTTCGTGGTCGACGTAAAGAGACTATATCAGATTACCAAAAGCCAGGAAAGAACAGAGACCGATGATGTCGACCAGAAATTCAACACCATCTCAACAATATACAAGGAAAGAAAGAGCCAAGACTGGATAACACAAGAAACTATTAACACCATAGTGAAGAGAACGGAAATGAAAAGAAAGAAAACAGAAGCTAAGTCTCCCAGGTTAAAGGCAATATATAGTGAACAGTACAGTCAGCTGGACAAGGAAGTAAAACGTCAAACCCGTGCTAACAAAAGGACATTTCTGGTTGACCTTGCAAGACAGGCAGAAGAGGCAGCACTGAGAAATGAACAAAGCACAATTTATAAAAAAAACTAAAACCATCAATGGAAAACGAGGTGCAAACAACATAACGTTAGTAAGAGACAAGCAAGGAAATCTCATCACCACAGCACAGGGGCAGGAAACAAGATGGGCAGAGCACTTCAGAGAAATACTGAATAAGGAACCACCAGAGACTCAGTTGAATGTTCCTGAGGCTAAAAGGGACTTAGAAGTAAATACAGACATTCCACGTAAAGAAGAAATCATCACAGCTATCAAAGGGTTGAAATATCTAAAAGCGCCTGGTCACGACAATCTAAATGCTGAGTTATTCAAGGCAGACCCTGAACTAGCAGCAGAACTATTAGAACCACTATTTGCACAAGTCTGGGAAACTGAGACAACACTAACAGAGTGGAGTGAAGGAATAATTGTCAAATTGCCCAAGAAGGGCGACCTTGCAGACTGCAACAACTGGAGAGGAACTACTCTCCTCTCAGTTCCCAGCAAAATACTAGGCAGGATAATAATCCAGAGAATTTCAAAAGCAGTTGACCATAAACTGAGGAAAGGATTTAAAAAGAACAGAGGATGTGCAGATCATATATTCACCCTCAGGAACATTATAGAGCAGTGCTCAGAATGGCAGAGACAGCTGTGCATTAACTTTGTTGATTTTGAAAAGGCTTTCGACAGCATACACAGGGACAGCCTATGGAAAATACTGAGGGCTTATGGAATTCCCAGCCGCGTTTCCATCATAAAAAGCCTCTATTCTAACTTTACGTGCAGTGTTGGATTGAGTAATGTAACTTTCGAAGTGAAAACAGGAGTACGACAGGGATTCCCCTTATCAACAACATTATTTTTGACAGCCATAGATTGGGTGATGTGCCAGACAACAGGGGGCAGTGCAAGAGGAATTAGATGAACAACATTTTCTTCACTGGAAGACCTGGAATATGCAGATGACATTGCACTACTCGCGCATTCAAATCATCACATTCAAGACAAAACCGATAGACTGAATAAGTATAGCCAGCAGGTTGGCCTGAACATCAATCTGAAGAAGACAGAGGTCATGACACTAAATGTAGGCAATCCTGAGCCAATAACAGTAAGGAACCAGAAGTTAGAACAGACACACACATTTACTTACCTAGGATGCATAGTAACACCTGACGGCGGAACAAGCAAGGACATTAACAACAGAATGAATAAAGCGAGAACAGCCTTTGCTATTCTCAACAACATTTGGAAGTCTTCCCAGTACAGCACAAACACCAAATTAAGACTGTATGAGAGCTGTGTACTTTCTGTGCTTCTCTATGGTGCGGAATGTTGGAGAGTAACAGAGAAGGAAATGTCGAAACTGTCCTCCTTCCACACAATCTGCATAAGGAAAATTCTCCGAATCTTTCGGCCAAACACCATCAGCAACCAGAACTACTTATTCAGAGTAACCAGAAGGACTTGCACACCATCATAGCTGGCAGACGCTGGAGTTGGGTTGGCCATGTCCTCAGAAGGGACCCTGATACCATCACAAGAACAGCTATGCTATGGACCCCCGAGTGAAAGAGAAAGAGAGGCCGACCAAAAACAACTTGGCGAAGAACTGTTGAAGCCGAGATGCAAAGAATGAACCAGAGTTGGGGCACTGTACGAAGGATGGCCGCCGACCGAGCAAGGTGGAATCAATTTGTTGCTGCCCTGCAGGACGCCACCAGGCGTGATGGGCGCTGACTGCTTTGACGGTTGGCGGTTATGGATCAAAGAAGAAGGAGAATACCCTAATTATAACCGAAATATAGTTTGAACAGTGTAGACTCTAACGAGATGGTGTTTGAGCGGAAGCAAATGAAGCTAATCATAATATTTAAAAAAAAAATTATTTGGTCTGTTTGAGTAAGTGTTACGACCCTTTTATGCGCACTGGATAGAGACTTGTATTTGAAGGCTATGTTGTGTGCACAAAGATGTCGGTGTGAATGTTTCTATGTGTGGTTGGGAAATAATGTGGTTTTGTTTGGTATAGCAACAATTTAGTTTATGCTAAACGTCCAGTGGGATAAAGTGTTCTATGTGTTCGTGTGAAGAATGTATGGAAGGATGTACTTGATGTACTTGGAAATATTTACCGCTTGTGTCTATGTATAATGAAATATGTAGCAGGGATAACTAAGGGTTTATGTGTCTCAACTATTATGATTAAACGAAAATAGAAATAACACCCCACAAATAGACAAGTGCCATATATTGTAAAGAATACATCTGATTAAGGAGATGTACAGGAGTACAACGTTTCTGAAGGAATTGCTAGGACTAATGATAAGCAAATGATACGTATATATATAAATATATATGTAAGGAGTGGTTTTCAAGAGTCTGCCTGAGACAAGACATAAGGTCTGTGTTGACGCCTGAGACAAGACAAAAGTCTGAGTGAGGACTGAGGAGATTTATGAGTTTTGGTGTTGAATGTGGATAGAATGACTTATAGTATCAGGAGTAAAGAACAGATACTGACTCTCCCTGCTATCACTCAATGATTATGTTTCAACTGCTGTCACTCCGCCTCTCTCTCTTAATTGGAGTAAGGTTTAGTACACATTAGTGACTCCACAAACGAAACAAGTACAAGTACAGATAGTGACATGTATAAGTACAGATATTAAAAAGCGTCTGATCCACAGTTAGAGGTCTAATTTTTTTTGGAAAACTATGGCAAAACAAGAAAGTTATCAAAATCACAAACATCAACCAACAAGATGCATGTATCAATGTAAGATACAACTAAGGTTTGTAATAATAATAATAATAACAAGCAAAATCAACCCAGAATTAAACTCACAAGATATTGGATATATAGTCTGCTAACTCCATCAGCAGGGAACCCTGAAATAAACAAGTGCCTACAGGACCAAAATAATCCGATGATTTCTTCTTGTCAGTCACACAGCTAACACATTCTCTGTAGTGTCCCTGTCCCACAGTTATACAAACTCTCCCTTTCCAACCCATTTTCTGAATGCCCTCCCCACAAGTCCTTCTTCTTTGGCACGTGTGCGTTAAATTCAGTTTGAATTACAGCTTGTGGGCGGATAGCAGAAGGAGAAATATTAACCATGTCGTCTCCCGGTTTCTGCTGATAAATCTGAGGAAAAAATTAACCCCTCTTTAAATCCACTACTGGAAGAAAGAAATTCCAAGGACCGATGCAAAGTCCTCCATATGCACACGTAGGCTGTGAATCCAGGATCTAAATGGGTAGTGATGAAGGCGCTCAGTTTAAAAGGTGTTGGAGGTAATCAATCTACTTATGCTAAGGTCCGCCATTTTTGTGAAGGCGCGTGCTAATATGGGCGACGTAACTCCGTGAAGATGACGCCAGTGCAGCATGGGCACTCCACTTACTTTGCGAGGTGGCGTTACAAATATTCTAAGCGAGGGAAATCACTCGAATGTATCCGTAGTAGGTTGTCGAGGAAATAACTGTAGTTGGTGGAGACACCCCAAGGTAAAGGGAAGGCAATTCAGGCCGATGGCTCAGAACTCCGTCGGAGGTTACCGGGTTTTGCTGTAATGAAAACACAGTCAAAAATCTCTGATCATCTAGCCAAAATAAATCATCAAATGTTACAACATGCACAACCATGTACAGATTAACTTATTTACAATCCTTCCTCACCCCAAGCGCTGGCCAGTGCTGACCTGGTTTCGCAGTTTGTCTCTCTCTCTCCCTTTTCTCACTGACCGTTAAGCAGATGCGCTAGCAATTAGGTGTCTGGGCAAGCCTAATCGCGACTTGCGAAATCCCGGGTTTCCCTGGATGGCGGGCGGGTTAGGTAGGTAAATATTCCTGGCGCGGAACTGACCTTACAAGTATCGGTCAGTTATGACTAACGCGCAGACATGTAAACAAAATCACCTTGCCCGTCTCAGATTATTTCACGGGGTTGCGATGCTTAATATCATAATATTTACATGTACTCCTATGACAACACATTATGCTACTCTTCTTCTTCTTCTTCCGTCCTTAGCCACCGACCGTCAAAGCAGTCAGTGGCCATTACGCCTAGTGGCGTCTTAGGGCAACAGCAGATAGGTTTTCTTTGCCATTGTTTCCCATCACGCCTATTGGCGTCTTTAGGGCAACGGCAAATCAATCCATTTGCTGTTGTTTCCGTAATCGAAGTGACTGGCAAACTGGTGATCAGCCCGTTGGTATGCTACTCTTGGTAACCTCTAATTGAATTACAAATATCCATATAGTACACAAGTAATCAACTAACTTAAAATTACATGTTGTGAAACAAATTATACAGATTCGCCACGGAGGCCAGAAAAAAAGAACCATCACTTATGGTTACCCTCTGGGTTAAAAAGAATTCCCTCCACATAACGCTTAGTTACATAGTTACACCTAGAGGGGCAAAATGATTCTTTTAATGAAACACATCAGATATGTACATTCCGTGCATAAGAGGGTTCTCAAAAAAAACCTTTCTTTAAGCATCTTAAGTTACACAACCATTTGGCTTTAAAAGGAAAACCCGTAAGTAGCATACAAACACAATTGCCAAAAAGACTAACTTTAGCTGCTCAGTGCTGGTTGGGTAATGGTCGACTTTAAAAATTGCTAGAACCCGTTATAAATGAACTTATTCTGACGAAGTATACATCCCAAGGTAAAATAACACTATCAAGTTGCGTAAGAATTCTTACCGAGATTGGTGAAGAATTTCCTACACTAATTTAGTTGGCAAACTGCACAGACGTCTCTACCGCTCACGATAAGAGTTCCAGGGACTGATATCATTTAGAGACAGTAGATGGCTGAATATATAGTAAGAATAGGCCACATGTATTTAAGCGTGGGCTAACACCTGCATGGTAAATGCAGAAAACAAAATCGTAACTATTACCCAGAGAATGGGTAATAGTTACGATTTTGTTTTCTACCAGACAAGACACCAACGTCCTTCTCAGGACGGCACTACTCGAGAAAAGATCGCTTTATTGTCAAAATGCCCAGACATAAGCCACACGCTAAAAAGAGAAAGGTCTACACCAGCCCACCAGCGCAGAACAGCAAGGGTAATCACAATATCACAATCAACAATGACAGACAGCCAGAGAGCAAGACTGCCCCAAGTACTCGTGCCGGGACCGGCCTTTCTATAACTCCGGACACGACGGAGTTAGCTGTGACATGCGTCGACCCGACTGAGAGTCTGAGTGGCCCGACCCCTTGCCTAGATAAAGAAGACCCAGAACATAAAGAAATATGGAGAGCGTTACGACAGCTGGAGAAAAGAAAACAAGCGCTTCTATCCAGGCTGCACCCACCACACGTACCAGACTCGTCAGCAGAAACCCGGTCTATGACAGAGAAGCCGCACGATGCCGAGATGACACCTGACCCACCTGCAAGCACTATGAAGGAAGTGATAGAGGCAGATCCTCAACACAGACAGGTACAAGAGGAAGATGTCGCAGAGACCATTTTAGATGCACTTCGAAGACTTGAAGACGGAGACGAGTCCCTTAGGCTCGCTCTTCAAGAAGCAACAGTAGAAGTAGCCCCAGACGTGCTGGACATCGAAACCACTGAGAAGCAAGCTACCATTCCTGATCCCGAGGAAACAACAGCTGACAACTCAAGGGCTCAGACACAAGATATCACACCGAATAACCAAGAACAAGATTCGAACCAAGCCTGTAGAAGGAAACAAAGACCAAACACTAAAAATACAAGCAACTCAGAAACGATACAGGAGAGGATTGTTAAGATCACCCAGACGTCAGGAAGTGAGGCCTCACTCAGGGCCCTACCCGACAACAAAGTGATCAACATCCTCGAGGTGATAACTGGACGGAGAGGTATCGCCAAAGTAGGGAGGCACGAAAAGGGAGTAGTGCTTTCTCTCAACAACACAGACAAAACAACCTCGCTGATGATCGAACTGGAATCTAGTCCAAAAGAAGTCCAGTTGCCCCACCAAATAAAAGTGGTGGTGGAGAAATACATAACAACAAAGAAGGTGGTCATCAGAGGGGTGGATTCCAGTTGTTCCGAAGCCGAGGTCCACAGACGCCTTCAAGCTGAAAACGCAAATCTTAAAATCACGCAGGTCGAAAGGCTAAAAACCTGGGCCAAGAAAGATACCAATCTGATGATAGTTACGGTAGAAGGATCGACAAGACCCGAGAGACTGACGCTCGAAACATCAACAAAAAGGACAGAACCATATATACCTCCGGTCATGCAGTGCTCTAACTGCCAACAGTTTTCACACACCAAGAAAACATGCAGGAGAGACGCTGTCTGCCGATATTGCGCGGGAAACCACCAATATGGCGACTGCCCCAGGGCGAAGGAGGACCACAACTACAAATCAATTAATGCAAACCGTACCTGTGCAAACTGCCATGGAAACCACGGGGCAAGGTACCGAGGCTGCCCTGTGTTTCAGGAAACAAAGAGCATCTTGAAGGAGGCCGTGTCCAAAAACATCCCCTTCAAGGAGGCAAAACACAGAGTGGCTGCGGATGGTGCAGAAAAACAGCGCATAATAGATAGACGACAGTTACACAAGCTGACCGCTGAAGTGAAAGAAATGAAACTACAGGTCGTAAACAGAAGCAAGCAGGCTCCCGAAGAACCAACCGACAGTGGTGAAGACGTAATAGATCTTCAGAGCGTCAAAGATATGATGGAAGAAATGAAAAGAATCCAGCAGCAGATAAAAACAGATGTCAAGAGGCTGACAGAACTGAAGGAAGAAAACTACACAATCCTCAAGAGAATCGAAACAGAGCGAAGAGCCATTGAGGAAATGACATCAAACACAAGAGAGACCAAAACAAACGAACAATCAGACGAGGAAGTCATCGAAGAAACACTTGAAAAACTAGAAAAAACAATATTACAGATACAGGAAAGCAGGAAGACAAGAGAAACACAAACGAGGAAAGCAAAAACTAACAAAACGACACAAGATAGATAGGAAGGCAGGAAATGAACACCATGAACACACCACGACCGACAAGCAACGAAGAGGAAACCAGACAACCAGCTAGTGGTCCTTTTCAGGACCAGTCCTTTTCAGGACTAACAGACGACTAGCACCGAAGAACCTAACACACAATATACCCCAATTATAACCAACTTTCAGGTTGAACAGGGTATTACAGCAACATAGTAGACGAAAACAACAACAACAACAACAACCCAGAGAATTCTCCTGCCGACACACTACAAGAAGAATTTGCGCAACAGGATGACTGTCATTTTGCTGTGCGGGTCCCAGATTTTCCCTGGAATAAAAAACACAGGGACGTTGCTTTTACAGCCACCCAGCAAAGCAGGTGTCACGGACGAGTCGCCAAGTCACTCGTTCTCCCGGTTTGCCGCATAATACGATACAACAGTTTCAGAGCCCCGCGACTAATTTCCCTGCTGTCAAAGACCCGGGAACTTTTTCCGCTCACTCTCTGAAACCGAGTGCCGGGCGTCTGACTCGTGGTCAAAAGAGCTCTAAGAAATATGCCGCCTACCGCGATTGAGAGTCTTGGGCGCGTCAATTATTTCTCCTACCAACATCAAAGACAAGGGGAGTGAACCTATCCGATAAAAAAAAAATGACAGGCCAGTTACCCCTCTTTACTACTATCATCATCATCATCAGTTGCCATCTCCACAACGGAGGTTGGCTGTAATGGATCTCCAACGTCTTCTGTCTCTTGTCTTGGTGGTACACTCTGATAGACTCTTTCCCGTCCATCTCTTGATGTTATCTTCCCACTTATAGCGCTGTCTTCCCCTTGCACGTTTACCTTCAACTCTCCCTTCTGTTATGGTCTTCTGCAAGGTGTTATGCCTTTTTATGTGGCCAAAGTATTTTAGCTGCCGAACTTTGACCTCTCTCATTAGTTCTCTTTTCATACCTAGATTTTCTAGGACCTCCTTATTTGTTTTCATCTCTTTCCATGAGATACGCCCCATTCTTCTATATATCCACATTTCAAGAGCCTCAATTCTTTCTTCCAAATGCTTATTCATCGTCCATGTTTCTGCACCATACAGAAATGCAGAATATATATAACACTTTATGATTCTCAGTTTTAATTTATGAGATAACTGTTTGGATGTCAGTATATGTTTCATGTTGTTGAATGTAGCTTTGGCCATTCCTATTCTCTTCTTGATTTCTGTTTCACATCTGCCATCTTCTGTTATTATATGACCAAGATATACGTAGCTCTTGACTTGTTCCAGGATTTTCCCATTTACGCTTATCTTTAATGTGGGTTTATCGTCTGTTTTGCTAATTATCATAGTTTTAGTTTTCTCAATATTAATGTCGAGTCCATATTCATGACTTATACTGTTCACTTGCTTCACTAGTTCTTGTAACTCCTGTTCGCTTTCAGCTAACAACACGGTATCATCTGCATATCTAAGGTTGTTTATTGATCTTCCACTGATGTTCAGTCCTGGTATTTCCTGTATCTGTTTGAAAATTTTTTTCGGTGTATAAATTAAATAGGCAGGGGGACAGCACACAACCTTGTCTGACACCTCTTTTTATGTCTATGTATGGTGAATAATTCCTTCCCGATCTTACTGTGGCAGTTTGCTCCCAATAAAGGTTACTGAGTATTCTTATATCTTTTCCATCAATACCTATGTCTTTGAGGCATTCAATTATTTTCTCATGATGGATTCTGTCAAAAGCCTTCTTATAGTCAATGAAGCACATATACATACTTTTTTGGACCTCTGTATATTTTTCTGCTAATCTTCTTAGGCAAAATATTGCCTCTCTTGTTCCACTGTTCCGTCTAAAACCAAACTGTTCTTCTTGGATTTCGCTGTCTACTTTACTTTTTATTCTTTCCTGTATGATTTTGAGCAGTATCTTAATTGCATGACTCATCAGGCTGATTGTTCTGAGGTCTGAACATTCTGTTGCATTTGGTTTTTTGGGCAATGTTATAAAAACTGATGTCTTCATGTCGTGTGGTAAATATCCTGTATTGTATATATCATTGCATATTTCTGTGATTGTATCTATACCAAAGCTCTCCAGAGCTTCTATCATTTCAATGTTTATGTTATCCATGCCTGCTGATCTTCCTTTTTGTATCATATGAATGGCATTCTCTACTTCTGATCTGAGAATGTGTGGGCCTTCATTAGAATCTGGTGATGGTTTTTTACCTCTGTTGTCCTCGAATAGTTCTTTTACGTATTCTGCCCATCTGTTTGATATGTCTTTCTCATCAAGTAATATTACACCATTTTTGTTCTTGATACAGCTTCCTCCTTGTGCAAACCACGACCGATTTGATAATTTCTTTATTTCTTCATGCATATCTCTTGTCATGTGCTTCGCTTCCAAGTCTTCTATTTCCTTACATTTTGTTTCTATCCACCGTTCTTTTGCTTCTCTACACATAGTACGTATGTCATTGTCTATTGTTTTATATTCTGGAGTATTTTTTGCTTTCTTTCTTTCTGCCATTTTATTCAAGATGTCATCTGTCATCCAAATTTGATTTTTCTTAGACTCCTTTTTAGGTAAATTTGCATTTGCTGATTGTATGCTTGTTTTTAAGCATTCCCATTTTGCGGTTGCTTTTTCTTCTGGGTTTTCTCTTCTATACTGCTCCATGCTTTCTGTCAATAACTGTTGGTATTTATTTTTGACTTCGATTAAATATTTCTGTTTTATATCTGGTTGTTTCAGCGCTGATATTTCTATCTGGGGTTCCTCCTGTCTTCTGTTTCCTGCTCTTTTCAGCTTTATATTTACTTTGATGACAACTGGATTGTGATCTGAATTTATGTCGGCGCCAGGATGTGTCTTTGCACTTGTGACACTGTTCTTAAATCTATGTTTTATCATGATATAGTCGATTTGATTACGTGTTACATCTCCTGGGCTTTTCCATGTGTATAATTTCCTTGGGTGATGTTCAAAAAAGGTGTTACATATGACCAGCTGGTTTTCTTCACAGAACTGGATAAGTCTGTCTCCTCTATCATTTCTTGTCCCTAATCCATACTGTCCTACTATTTTCTTGTATTTTCCTTTTCCTACTTTTGCATTCATATCACCCATTACTATCAACACATCTGTAGATTTGACTGGTTTAAGTGTGTGTTGTAGCTCTTCATAGTATTCTTCTATTTCTTCCTCGCTGTAATCTTTAGTTGGTGCATAAGTTTGTAAGATTGATATGTCGAATGGCTTTGCTCTCATCTTTAGTAACATCATTCTGTCATTGTGTGTCCAGTATCCACATACGTATTTTTCTAACTCCTTCTTTATCAACATTCCTACCCCTCTTTCGTGTTTTTCTCCTCCTGAGTGTATAAGCGTGTACTGGTCTCTTGTTATGTAGCCTGTATCCAAAAGTCTTGCCTCTGCAACTCCCAGTATATCGAGTTTCATGTCGGTTGCCTCTAATATAAGATTGTCCAGCTTTCCTTCTCCGTTTAAAGTTCTAACATTCCATGTTCCTATTTTTAGGCTTCTCCTACTAGTTTTTAGGTGGTCTTTCTCAGAATGCTCCCTTTCAACAGAATTTAAGGAACACTCGTCATTATGTACTTCCTTACTCATTAGAGGAGTTGCCTCTTCCCTGTTAATTTGTACAGTAGATTCTTCCCCAGGGGACAGAGAGTTCTCTACATATCGGTTCTTATCTTGTTGTTGTGATTCCATTACTTTCTGTAGGAAGTACGTGGTAAGGCCCCAATCTCTTCCACGGTGGCTAGCCATTGTCTTTTTCTATGTCCGACATGCCTCTAGTGCGCCACACACTTTGCTGTTTCGCTTTGCGAGCCGTTGATCTTCTCAGATTCCTCCGCCTCACTCACCGTCTCAGTCTTTGTGTACTAGGGATGGACATTCCCTTGAGTAAGATTGCTCCTACTCCACCCATGTAGTTTAGCCAGTCAGCCAAGACTGTTGCCCGGGATGTGGCCACCGCCGTACACAAGCGGTATTCTAGGAGCCATACATGAGCTAGACAAAGAGAGGAGAACCAAATAGGATCCTGACTATCCTAAAAGAAGACTGAAAAGAAATGAAATGGGCGGGCCAAAAATCAAGAAGAACTAAGGGTTGGTGTTAGCTCCACCCAAGGGCAAAATATTTTTGAATCCATCGTCACTATATATATATATATATATATATATATATATATATATATATATATATATATATATATATATATATATATATATATATATATATATATATATATATATATATATATATATATATATATATATATATATATATATATATATATATATATATATATATATATATATATATATATATATATATATATCCTTGAGGCTGTAGTAGTCCTGTTATTGCGTTCTCTAGTCTTCAGAGACCCCCTGATCACTAAACGGGGCTTTCAGCGTAAGTAGTCTGTCATTGTTTGTTTCTTTTTTTTTTAATTTTCATTTGGTCGAACCAGTGAATTCTTTCTTTTTCACAGAGAAAACCTGACAAACAACTTTGTTAACGTCGGACCAAAGATATTGTAAATACTGTTGGAATTATATAGAACATGGTGTTAGCGTCTTACTAAAGATTCTGTTACTATTGTTTGAATTATATAGAACGTGTTGTTAGCGTCTGACCAAAGATTCTGTTACCATTGTTTGAATTATATAGAACATGGTGTTAGCGTCTGACCAAAGATTCTGTTACTCTTGTTTGAATTATATTGTAGATGTTGTTAGCGTCCAATCAAAAATATTGTTAGTGTGGTTTGGAGTATGTTGTAAATGTTGTTAGCGTCGGACCAAAGATACTGTTAGTGTTGTTTGAATTATATTGTAGATGTTGTTAGCGTCTGAAAAAAGATTCTGTTACTCTTGTTTGAATTATATTGTAGATGTTGTTTGCGTCTGACCAAAAATTATGTTACTCTTCTTTGAATTATATTGTAGATGTTGTTAGCGTCCAATCAAAAATATTGTTAGTGTGGTTTGGAGTATGTTGTAAATGTTGTTAGCGTCGGACCAAAGATACTGTTAGTGTTGTTTGAATTATATTGTAGATGTTGTTAGCGTCTGACAAAAGATTCTGTTACTCTTGTTTGAATTATATTGTAGATGTTGTTTGCGTCTGACCAAAAATTATGTTACTCTTCTTTGAATTATATTGTAGATGTTGTTAGCGTCCAATCAAAAATGCTGTTAGTGTGGTTTGGAGTATGTTGTAAATGTTGTTAACGTCGGACCAAAGATAATGTTAGTGTTGTTTGAATTATATTGTAGATGTTAGCGTTTAATCAAAGACACTGTCAGTACTGTTTGAAATATATTGTAGATTGTGTTAGTATCCAATTAAAGATACTGTTTCTTTTTTCTTAAATAACGTTTTGCTCGTTTTAGCGAGGTGCGTATCGTTCAACCCAGTCGGTTATATTATGGCGCATATCCAAAACTAAAAGACCTTTAGGTGTGATTTATAAAGATACTGTTAGAACTGTGTGATTTATATTGTTGATATTGTTAGTGTCTGTCACGATAGGGCGAGTTGATTTAATTGTAATCTAAAGTCATCCTGGACCACAAAGATGTATCAGATGATACCAGAATAGTGCCAGATAAGAGACTGGTCTTACAAGAAATAACCCCTTTTCTGAAAAGAAGCAGGGTGTATTGACATCAAAGGTAGAATCCAGCTGTATAAACCTCCAGGTGTGATGAGAGTGGATGTCCTGAAAGTCTATTTGCTCCCTTTCACGATTCTCCCCTGATTATTATATGTTGTTATTATTTTGTATGGGAGACTTTTTCAGGCCATAAATCGTGGATTCCTCAGCAAGAAAGAGGTTGGTAAGAAAACGAAGATGGCTGTATACCGCTCCACCTATGTCCCAGTCTTGACATATGGATGCGAGTCGTGGGCAATGACTACAACCCACAAAAGCCAGATCCAAACCTCAGAAATGAGGTATCTGAGGAAAGTGGTTGAAGTAACAAGAAGAGACATGGTCCGCAACCAGACGATCCGTCAAGGCCTAAAATCCCATCCGCTGCAGACCCAAATAGAACAGTCCCAACTAAGATGGTTTGGCCATGTCTGCAGAATGGGAGAAGATCGGCTACCACGACAAGCATGGGAAACAAAGAGCCAGGGATCCAGACCTCCAGGACGACCCAGAGTCCGCTGGGAGGACAACATTAGACAATCTTTGAAGGACCGAGGACTAGAATGGAACCAGGCCAGGAAGAAGACAGCTGATAGAATGGTCTGGCGCTCTCTCTTCCAAACCTCTACACCTCACGGTAGAAGGGGAACGACTAAGTAAGTAAGTATTATTTTGTATTATGGCTAATTATGCTAGGGGTACTAATTATGGTCTATCTATATATAAAATGTATCAACAAAACTTGGAACTCAATTTAAAAAAGTTTAGCAAGTCTGATGGTACATATTTACAATTTATTTAACCTATATCTTTTCTCTTCTTGGTTAGGTAACTTATAATGAATCAAATGTATTTACATAATGAAATAAATAAGCATGGAATATCAATTATCAAAATGAATCAATATGATGAATTTCACCTTTTGATTAACCATTATCTAATACATATATGTTTTGTCACTCTTACTGGACTGTGAAGTAGTAATTATCATATTTATGTCCACAAGGATTCATCATACACTTTTTTTTTCTTTTTATTGTACTCGTATATATTAGAGGTAGAGTCTGAATAGGCTGACCAGTGGCTTGGTTTTGCCACTTATCTTCTAAGTAGAAATTAAGTACACTCCCGCCATGGACTAACACGTCTGTGAATTGCCAGGCAGTGGACGCTGGGTATCTGGCTCCAATGGCTTTAAGAGCACTTGCACCTCAGAGTTCAACAGAGATAGATGATTCATGCACTTCTGGTAGTTTGCAGGATAAAACCTGGAATACAAATAATCACAACCCCTGTATGGTCCAGCACTATTCTGTCCTCACACACAATGGACATAACAAACAGTGTCAGACATTGTGCTAACATATGCACAGGACAATTTACCTCAATACCACTCACAGCCAGTTCACTGTGACTACACTTTTCTTATAAATCCTAAGTTAGATCCAGTTGTCCATGATCCGCCTTCATACAATGATTTAGTCTAATATAAAGCACTAAGTAATACCTTAATCAAGTCTTTAAAACAACTCTTGTCATCCTTCCTTATGTTCCTGGTAAGTGTGTCGTTCCTTTAAGAAATACTCCTTCAAACACTTTGTCAAACTTACAGACGTGCTTTGGCCATCATTTTTCAATTATTCTACACATTTTACAAGGCTGGCTTTCGTCTCCAAAAGTTTACCCATGCTACACACTTCCTAACGCACAAGTGGATTAATCACAGGAAAATTACATAATTATATATATATATATTCATCAGTGGGGAAAAGGAATAATTGTCAAATTGCCCAAGAAGGGAGATCTTGCAGACTGCAATAATTGCAGAGGAATAACTCTTCTCTTAGTTCCCAGCAAAATACTAGGCAGGATATTTATACAGAGAATCTCAAAAGCAGTAGACCACAAACTGAGGAAAGAACAAGCAGGATTTAGGAAGAACAGAAGATGTGTAGATCATATATTTACCATCAGGAACATTATAGAGCAGTGCTCAGAATGGGAAAGACAGCTGTACATTAATTTCGTTGATTTTGAAAAGGCTTTTGACAATATACATAGGGACAGTTTATGGAAAATACTGAGGGCTTATGGAATTCCAAGCTGCATAGTGTCAATTATAAAAAGCCTTTATGCCAACTTTACGTGTAGCATTGGGCAGAGCAACCTAACCTTTGAAGTGAAGACAGGAGTACGAAAGGGATGCCCCTTATCAACCACTCTATTTTTAACAGTCATAGACTGGGTGATGCGCTAGACAACAGAGGGCAATCCAAGAGGAATGAGATGGACTACATTTTCTACATTGGAAGATCTGGAACATGCAGATGACATTGCACTGCTAGCACATTCACATCAACACATCCAGGAAAAAACGGATAGACTTAATAAGTATAGCCAGCAGGTGGGCTTGAACATCAACCTAAAGAAGACAGAGGTCATGACGCTCAATGTGAGCAACCCTGAGCCCACATCAGTAAGGAATCAGCAACTGGAACAGACAGATGCCTTCACATACCTTGGATGCATAGTAACATCAGACGGCGGAGCAAGCAAAGACATCAACAACCGAATGAACAAAGCAAGAACAGCCTTTTTTGTCTAAACAACATCTGGAAGTCCTCTCAGTACAGCACAAGCACAAAATTAGGATTATATCAGAGCTGTGTGCTTTCTGTGCTTCTCTATGCCGCGGAGAGCTGGAGAGTTACAGAGAAGGAAATATCGAAATTGTCCTCTTTTCACACACCATGCCTAAGAAAAATTCTCCGAATCTTTTGGCCGAATACCATCACCAACCAAGATCTGCTTACTCGGAGCAAGCAAGAGAACATGCACACCATCATAGCTGGCAGACGCTGGAGCTGGGTTGACCACGTCCTCAGAAGAGACCCCGATACCATCACAAGAACAGCTATGCTATGGACCCCTGAAGGAAAACGAAAGAGAGGCCAACCAAAAACAACTTGGCGGAGGACTGTGGAGGCTGAGATGCAAAGAATGAACCAGAGTTTGGGCACTGTACGAAGGATGACCGCCGACCGAGCAAAGTAATCAATTTGTTGTTGCCCTACAAGACGACACCAAGCGTAATGACCACTGACTGCTTTGACGGTTGGCGGCTAAGGATCAAAGAAAGAAGAAGAATATATTCATTCTTACCCTCAGTCAATACACATGTCGTAGATTTTTGATAGGGGAATTAAGACTTGGGTTGGTCCCTTCTGAATAGAATAGAGTAAGTGATAGCCACAGTGAGAGATAATAATAGAAATAGATTTCCACGAGTGAGATGGTAGAAATTTATAGAGGCTGTCCCTGAAATCGAGAATCTTCTCTCTTTCAGCCTATCTTCTACAACAGATCTAGAGGAGTCAGACAGTCTATAAACTATATATTGAATATATATATATATATATATATATATATATATATATATATATATATATATATATATATATATATACCACTCACGTGCACACACACACACAAGTGACGACAGTTAGATGCACAGACGTAGAAAAACTATAACAATGATTATATAGATAGTTTGGAACGAGCTGACCGACACGCTGATTAAGTTTAAGTGAATTTAATTATCATAATAAAATTCCATCACAACACATAAAATTACATCAAGCATATACAAATAGTCATAAAGTCAATGAATTGCTACAAGAATGATAGACTCATTGATATGATCTTTTCCCTCGATGTATAGCCCACAGTCCTGTTAGAAGAAAAGTGATAGCCCCAAAGAGTCACGGATACATATGCTATAGTCTAAGATTTCCCTTTAAAGGTATGAACAGACTTTGATACTCTGATCTATTCTAAGGAAAATATTGTTAGCAACAAAAAAACTTTCATAAAGAAATTTAAGACAGCAAAATGGGTGCCAAAAATACAACAATAAAGGAATCACTCAGTCCTGCATTCACTCTATTCAGTCAGCCGTGATCAATAGCTTGCATTCGTACTTACAGCTTTGGTAGTAACTTGTGGAAAAACAATTTTTAGGACATGCACATACAGAATCTCCAGTGATAGTCTTGGCCAAGGGAACCCCAGTCCCGCAAAGTCAGGTTGAGTTCACTACTTCAGGGAACGTTTCCTTGGTTATTCTTATTTTAGGATATCTGGTTCTGTCACATTAAAATTGTCCAGGCACGAACGTTAACAGCGAGCAAAGTGTCAATGGCTTAGATTTCTAGTACCCAGGAATGTCAGGTCGGTGCCTTCTCACAGTATAGGACTTTATTTGGTCACACCACCACTAGTCAGAACTCCGTCGGAATGTTACTGATAGTAATATTTTACTTGCCACAATGGCTGAAATGTACTTGAGGTTTTTCTCAAAAAGAGTTAAATCTGGCTCGATACGCCCGTTACTTCATTTAATCTTAAAGTTCATGTAATGGGTACTCTGTCGTTCTGGATGCCAACGCAATGCCAGAAAGGTTTTACTTTATACACCCAAGTCTTTAAGAAAAAAATGTTATTGTTCTTCACAGATATTTCTCAGTACTAAAACCGTTGGTAAAGTTGGGCTACCCCAGTTTCACTGAATAAAGAGAAAACAACATATAAAATACTTATACATACTATTTCTCGGTGTCTCAGTGACTATTAATTTATTTTACCATCACGTCCGAGTATTTATTACTCTTTTATGTTCTGGTTTCCTTGACATTTTGTATTTTCTTTTCTACCTTCGTGGCCCAATTTTTTCACATTCTCAAACCCCACCCGAGGTTTGTTTACGTTGTGGCCTTCAATAGAAATTCCCACTGGACCAGCAGACGGTCATATAACGTAATGTTACCTAAACGCACCTGTGGTTCGTTTGACCAGAGAAACATTTCTGTTACGCTTAAAGTGTTTGAACGAGCGAAAGGGTTTATGTGAAAAAAACGGCTTGTCTGTGGGAGGTAACTTCTGCGGTCGAAAAGCAGTTTTGATCTCCGACTCAGGGGAAGATAACCCGCAGGTGGTCTCTGTGTTTGGCCTTCAGAACGCAGTTAGTTATCATAATATTATGTCTATCTGGGGAAATTTCTGGCGGCTGTTGTCTCTGATGTAGTCTCTAGAATAACCTTTGTCTTACTAATGATTACGTTCTACGCCGAAACATCTGCAGAAATAGGCCAGCCAGGTGTCCCGGGTAGCGTTGTTTGTAAACTATAAATCTAGAGAGTTTTAATAAGTCAAACACACTCGTAAAAATATTTCCTACCCGAGATGTACTAACAGGAGAATTAGGCAGACGTTAACCTAAAACTAAATGGTTTTGCCTATCTCTAGTAATTCCTCGGGTTTCAGGGATACCGAATTGCTAGAGCAGACTCCAGTCAGGTGAAGAACGTCATAGTCTCTTCGATCTAGAGGGTTTCTGAATACAGCTAGCATCACGAGTTTGTCAACCCCTACACCTGATACAAAACCCTTTTTTTTTGTCTCTCTAAAGGGAAATTAAGCTCACGCAGTGTGCAACGAGCCAACGCAAAATCTGAAATCATCTGTTGTAGTAGTAGTTTCCTACTCGCCTATTGGATTACCAGTCAGAGCATTTGCGGCTCCCAGAAATATCAAACAGCCTAGCGTCTATAGCAGAATTTAATATCACCAGCCTTTGGGTGCTTAAACGGAGCACTCAGCCAATTCACAGTTCAAACCAGCCCAAACCGAATTTAATACCAAGTACGAAAGATTCAAGCGCCGGATTAGAGCGCAAGGGACCGTTTGTCCTCAAGTAACTTCGTCTGGTGTGTTTCTGGATATATTAAAACCTCGCACTTATGAGCGGTCAGCAAGAGATAGACAGAGTTCCAGTCCCCCTCGCGCAATTAGGGGTCACACACGTTTTAGCACCTACAACGGAAGTTTTGTATATTATTCCATCACTTTGAAGGAAAGCTACATGTAAGACACTCCCTGGAGCTAGCTTTTGGTCCCACGAAAGCGGACAGACTGACAGACAGTTTATTTCATTTCTCTGTGTTCTACAGGTTTTGTGATCGGTGGTCTGTGTGTTCGTTGTTGGTGTATTTTGCATATTTTGATTATTGATGTAATTTTATGTTGTTTGTGATGATATGCATTATTTTCATGCTTTTCTTCATTTAATAAAGTTTACTCCTTTATTAACGCGCTGTTCACGACGCTTCCTTCTATATTTAACATTTTATTAGCTCTTTACTATAGTCTCTATGTTTGATCAAGAGAAAAGAGTGAGAGCAGGCGATGCTTGGACAGTATAAGTGTGTTGAGGCTTGGAGAGAGATCATTTTAATAAATCTTCTTCCAGGTTGTCTCAAGTCAACCTCCTATTTACACCTTGTCTGTGTGTAATCTATAACTCTGCCAGTCCACTATCATTGTCGATTTCACTACTATTGTCCAACTCGACAATTACTCTTTTCACTTTTACTCAATCTCGACAAAATGTGCGCTCGATCCGAGGATGAATCTCTCACAAGATTCTATTCTGATTCTTAGAGTTTAGTGTTCTGCAGATTATAGGAATTGCTATCCCCTAGACAAATCGAACTATTTCTTTTGGAGGAAGTCTGAACAGCGTTTTTTCTCCACAGCAATCATAAATATTAAGTTACATTTATTGTTCATTTTACACATGACACAGCTGATAAAGGTTGCTGGTATCAAAGCTGAGTTTTTGGGTTGGTAAATCTGACGACTATTGTTGTAAAAGTCAGAAAAAAAATTTTCTAAGGGTTAAATTTTTTTCAGGAGTAGCTCTTTAACCTGAGATAAGAAGCTACATATAGTCAGTTACTAGCTTGCATCTGTACCAAGGGAGGGTGTTCATTCGGATGATAGTAACCAATCCTCTCTATAGCTAAGTACTGACAGAAGTTAGATATGAATTTGGCTTATGAGTATAGGATGTTCCAAAGACATATAACGGACGTCTATGGAAAAGATAAATTACTGTCATCTAGTCCGTGCTCCACGAACTTTTTAAAGGGGGGGGGGGGGCTAACTTGTCACAGTGACTGTTAATTTATTTTACCATCACGTCCGATTATTTATTACTCTTTGATGTTCTGGTTTCCTTGACATTTTGTATTTTCTTTTCTACCTTCGTGGCCCAATTTTTTCACATTCTCAAACCCCACCCGAGGATTGTTTACGTTCTGGCCTTCAGTAGAAATTCCCACTGGACCAGCAGACGGTCATATAACGTAATGTTACCTAAACGCACCTGTGGTTCGTTTGACCAGATAAACATTTCTGTTACACTTGAAGTGTTTGAACGAGCGAAAGGCTTTCTGTGAAAGAAACGGCTTGTCTGTAGGAGGTAACTTCTGCGGTCGGAAAGCAGTTTTAATCTCCGACTCAGGGGAAGATAACCCGCGAGTGGTCTCTATGTTTGGCCTTCAGAACGCAGTTAGTGATCATAATATTATGTCTATCTGGGGAAATTTCTGGCGGCTGTTGTCTCTGATGTAGTCTCTAGAATAACCTTTGTCTTACTAATGATTACGTTCTACGCCGAAACATCTGCAGAGATAGGCCAGCCAGGTGTCCCGGGTAGCGTTGTTTGTAAACTATAAATCTAGAGAGTTTTAATAAGTCAAACACACTCGTAAAAATATTTCCTACCCGAGATGGACTCACAGGAGAATTAGGCAGACGTTAACCTAAAACTAAATGGTTTTGCCTATCTCTAGTAATTTCTCGGGTTTCAGGGATACCGAATTTTTAGAGCAGACTCCAGTCAGGCGAAGAACGTCATAGTCTCTTCGATCTAGAGGGTTTCTGAATACAGCTAGCATCACGAGTTGTCAACCCCTACACCTGATACAAAACCCTTTTTTTTTGTCAACGCCATTCTCTCTAAAGGGAAATTAAGCTCACGCAGTGTGCAACGAGCCAACGCAAAATCTGAAATCATCTGTTGTAGTAGTAGTTTCCTACTCGCCTATTGGATTACCAGTCAGAGCATTTGCGGCTCCCAGAAATATCAAACAGCCTAGCGTCTATAGCAGAATTTAATATCACCAGCCTTTGGGTGCTTAAACGGAGCACTCAGCCAATTCACAGTTCAAACCACCCAAACCGAATTTAATACCAAGTACGAAAGATTCAAGCGCCGGATTAGAGCGCAAGGGACCGTTTGTCCTCAAGTAACTTCGTCTGGTGTGTTTCTGGATATATTAAAACCTCGCACTTATGATCGGTCAGCAATTAGGGGTCACCAACGTTTTAGCACCTACAACGGAGGTTTTGTATATTATTCCATCACTTTGAAGGATAGCTACATGTAAGACACTTCCTGGAGCTAGCTTTTGGTCCCACGAAAGCGGACAGACTGACAGACAGTTTATTTCATTTCTCTGTGTTCTACAGGTTTTGTGATCGGTGGTCTGTGTGTTCGTTGTTGGTGTATTTTGCATATTTTGATTATTGATGTAATTTTATGTTGTTTGTGATGATTGTCGTAAATTTATTTTGAGACAAAGAGTCTTAGAAATAGTAGTCCGGTTTAGAGTGCGGAATGATGGTGAAAAAGCTCAGTGATAGAAATGTAGAGATAAATATGATGCTCCACAGAGTGCTGGAGGAGAGTAAAGACAGACTTATTTACGACAAATCGTTTCTCTCAATCTTCTCTTCCACTCTCCTGGTCAAACAATTATTTGCCAGTTTTCCAGACACACCTGCTCTCACACCGATTTGGTGCTTCAAACACACAGACGACGTGGATACAACTATCTTAAACAAATAGGGGAAATTTTATGGGCTTTGGGTAGTCCAAAACAGTTACGATTAAGTTTATGATGTTTATTAAAGTTAAAAAAGACAATTACTAAAATAATCAATTGTTTACAACAAGAATTATCAAATTACAGAAAAATGCAAATAACAAGGTAGGGAGGGCGGTGAAGAAGATTGGTATCGACTAAGCCCGTCCCGCTTATTAGACAAAGATAAACCCAGTCCAAAGATAGATAGTTATCAGGAACGTAGGTAAGTTAACCTAACAGTAAAGTTAATTACTCTGAAAAGAGGTGTTACAAAATTAGATATAGGTGGTAGAAAGAAATCCTGTTCTTCCAAATAGTTCTTCCCTTTACTAAGCAAATGAAAAGGAGGGGGGTTTTAAACAGAGTTAACAAATTATCAACTATACCACTTAAAGGAACAATGTAGGGTATACAGAAAAGATATATATTACTAGGTAAGCAAGTTAACAAAATGGTTACAAAAAAAAGATTTAATTTCCTGTCATTCATGCACGCGCGTGAGGATCCACACTCATATATTCACACACTTACCGATTGCAGCATCAGACAATCCATAGAATTATATAAACAACAATTACTCTGGACACGTGAAAATGTCTAGTACTTCGATGTCCCGCCCCAGATGTAACGAGATTTGCTGATAGCGAATATTCCCACTAATCGCCGGACTTGAAGACTCAGAGTTATTATGTTTTATTATATGAAAAGGAGTCTATGGGATGGCACTGACACAATTCAATACAGGGGTGAAAATGAGGTCTCTTTAATTTCGCTGCTGGAGGTACAATTCCTTCAAGGTGTGATGATAGCAACTGACCGGTATGGTTTAAATCCAGTGAGGAAAAAGTAGGCTCAGTCACAGTCAGGTAAATAGATATTCTCTCACAGTAGAGCCGTAAATAAGTTATCGCTACTGGCACTGTTCATCTTCCAGTTTATATTACAGATTGTAATTAAATTTGATGAGTTATTTACATCTACACCTCACGGTAGAAGGGGAACGACTAAGTAAGTAAGTAAGAGTTATTTTTAAAAAGTTCTTGGGGGTGCTTTCTTTCATGTAATTGATAGCTAGGTCTCATCGGACCGCCACAAGAAGTATATTTAAAAATGTTCCATCAATATATCTGGAAGTTAAGAACCGAGTCTGAAAAGGACTCTGTATGATTTCTCTATTGCTTTCTTTATGCTGGGATCGCACAGGTTACGATCACTCTGGATGAAAGAAAAAAAGACATGTAATATACCGAAAACAAATAACCTTTTTAAAGCGCGATGAATTTCCCGTTAAGACTATTTTATATACGCTCGCGTATTTAATTATGTATTTAATAAAACACTGCGCGAGTTTTAGTGGTTAAACACACATCTATAAATATAGGACTTAACTAAATTTATTAATTATAAATTCCTTCGCGACTTTAAAAGTTAA
This sequence comes from Oreohelix idahoensis, assembly GCA_024509875.1. Classification (NCBI taxonomy): domain Eukaryota; kingdom Metazoa; phylum Mollusca; class Gastropoda; order Stylommatophora; family Oreohelicidae; genus Oreohelix; species Oreohelix idahoensis. Next base: position 154,883 of record JAMPIV010016217.1, on the reverse strand, counting down.
TTTAAGCATTTAACATCTATTATCTTTTGGAAATAATATAGCAGGTATATCATTACATTTACAACTGGAACTATTGAGACGGTTTAATTTAGTAGATTTAAATTAACACAAAATCCAGTGAAATATAATGAATGAACTATACCACTGATCACTTTACACAATATATATATTACCGCTTTGCACAGAATAGAATTCACTGCAAATATGTATAAAATCCATGGGATAATCTAGCAAGATTTTAAATATAGCTAGTGCTTCTGTTAAGTTCTGGCCAGCGAGTGATAAAGTTTATTTCTACGTGGTCTGTATATATCTAGAATGAAATGAAAGATGAGTGGGACATGAGAAACTTGACAGCTTTTTAGATCTCAGAAGACTTTTGGGGATCTGACCGCCAGACCAAAGAGAGAAGCCGCCCCTGGCCTCTCGTATCTTCGCTCGCTGCTTGCGTCAGCTTTTCCCCGTTCGCTCCCACTGCGATCGGTTCCGTGTTTAACACCGAGATGCGAAATCGTTTCAGGGACCACTACTGTCTTTGATAGCATGCCGCCCGTCCTTCCTGAGATCTCCCCCAGTGTCTCTCTTCTGACCGCTCTGGTCCATCTTGCGAGCAGTTTAGTGTTCGCGCGGACTTGATAAATACCTGCGAGAAACTAGCTTCTCTGCTCGGGGATCGTCTCAGTGTCTTTAGATCTCATGCCGCCTACTAAATGAGTCCCGGTGGAATCGGTTCGCTCTGGCGAAACCAAAAAGTTACAACAAATGTTCAGGGGTTCTAATGTTATGAAAAGCTAAAGTCCCTTTAATCATCCATCAAATCAGGGAAAATTCACTTGTCGAACTAGACGTACGTCACAATCGTCCCCCCTTTTAGACATGAAACCATTTTTCATATTTCCTTCTTGACAATGGAGGTGACCTGATTGGTGACTTTAGGATGAGTGGTATCTTCAGTTTGCTCTTCTTCCTCTGTAGACCAGTTTCTACTCAGGAAATCAGCCCCAACATTCTGTCTTCCCGGAATATATTCCACTTTGAATGAATAAACAGCTAACCATAAGGCCCATCGCATGATCCTAGCGTTGAATTCCTTATTGGCACCAAGAAATGCTAACGGAACGTGGTCTGTTTGCACTGTGAAAGATGTACCATAGAGAAACTCATGATGGCGTCTGATACCGTAAATCAGAGCGAGGCATTCTCTTTCGACTACGCTGTAGTTCCGTTCAGCTTTATTTAATTTCCGACTGCCATGGGCAACTGGAAATAGCATGTTTGGGTCACTGTCATCGGCTTGAAACAGTGTTGACCCGATGCCCTGACCTGACGCGTCGACCCGTAATACAAAAGGTTTCTTGAGGTCAGGCAACCTCAAAATGGGGTATGCAGACAACTGTCCTTTCAAAGTGCTGTATGCGTGTTCGCACTTTTGATCCCACATGACCTTATCCGGACGCCCTTTCTTAGTGAGGTCAGTCAGAGGTGCTGTCAGTCCGTTGAAGTTCTGGATGTATTTCTGATAATATGCACATAGTGATATGAAGGAACGTACGTCTTTCTTCGTTCGGAGTCTTTTAGCTGCAATTATTTTCTCCACGTTCTTCTTAGTAGGCCAACTGCATCCGTGAGAAATAGTATGCCCCAGGAAGTCTAACTGTTCAAACCCGATGAGACATTTGCTAGGTCTGGCTGTGAGACCAGTTTCCTGTAGTCTCCTGAGAAGCATAGCAACCGTAGCAATATGTTCTTCGTAGGTTTCCAATGCAATTAATATGTCATCCATGAAATTATGGATATGGGGACTTTGCAAAGGTTCTAGAAGCTTCCTCATCATCCTGGTGAACACTCCTGGTGCGTTATGCAAACCGAATGGCATCACATTAAATGTGTACTGTCCTTCACTAATGCTGAAAGCTAACAAGGGTTTAATTTCCTCCTTGACTGGTATTTGATAGTAACCTTTACTGAGGTCAATCTTGGAGAAAATCTTTGCCTTGCTAAGCTTGGTGAACAACTCAGAAACAGTTTGGAGAGGTTCGGGCTGGAATTCCGTAACAGCGTTTAGCAGCCGGTAATCTATACACAGCCGAACTTCCTTATTGGGCTTTTGCAACAGCACTACGCTGGAACTGTAAGGAGATGTAGACTCACTGATAATTCATGCCTGACGCAGCTTGTCTATTTCTCCGCGAAGTGCATCAGCTTTAGCGTACGGTATGGGGTAAAATCTGGTTCGAACCGGGGTCTCGTTTGTTAATTTCATATCAAATTCGATGAGATTTGTTTGACCAGGTACATCCGTTAAGACTGCACTGTACTGTTTTAGTAGCGCCCTGGTTTCTGTTTGTTGTTCTGGTGAGAGATTGTCGCCGAACTTGACATCTTTAAAGGATTCTGTGGGTTGCTGTGGGTACTCCATGCAACCATCATCATCTTCCTCGTCTTCCGTTGCTATGGCGACAGCCAGGAGATGCTCGGAGGATGGCACCGGTCTCTCCAGATATTTCTTAAGTAGATTTACGTGGAAGACCTTCTCCTTTCCTTAATGGAGATCTTGTAATTGGTGCGTGAGATCTTTTTAAGGACGGTAAACGGCCCTTGCCATCCGATGCGAAGTTTATTGCTTCCGGTTGGAAGTAGCAACAAAACTTTCTCCCCTGGTTGTAGTTCTCTCTCTTTTGCAGCTTTGTTGTATCTTCTAGCATGTTTAGCGCGGGCTTTCTTAAGCTTGGTAGTAGCTAGATCCCATCCTAGATTTAGCCTTTCCTTGAGCTCAGATACATACTTGCTTGCAGAGACGACTGTCTCGTCAGCCTTTTGGTCTGTCAGGGACCGAAGTAAGGCTTCTAGTGGCCCCTTAATAGGTCTGCCAAATAAAAGTGTAGCTGGCGCGAATCCCGTAGACGCTTGAGGAACCTCTCGGTAGGCGAATAAGGCAGCCGATATATATAGGTCCCAGTCTTCCGGTTTCTCCTGACCCAGCTTACGTAACATGGTGGTGAGGGTGCCGTTAAAACGTTCCACGAGCCCATTTCCGGCCGGATGGTAGGGACTTGTGTGGATATGTTTGGCCCTCAAGATCTTAAAGATCTCCTCCATTAACAGGCTACGGAATTGGGATCCATTGTCCGTCAAAACTTGTTGAGGAAATCCCAACCGTGTAAAGATTTGCACGAGGGCTTCTGCGACATGCTTGGAATTTATGCATGGTAGCGGTACAGCTTCGGCCCACATTGTGCAAGTGTCGAATAAGGTCAGGATGAACCTGTTTCTTCTTTTGGTCCTTTCCAGGAGTCCAATGATGTCGACAGCAACCCGTTCAAATGCAGTCCCTACTATTGGCATTTGCCCCATGGGTACTGGGGGTGTAAAGTGCTTGGGTGCTACCCGTTGGCACTAGGCGCACGATTTCACATACCTGATAATGTCAGAGTTCATTCCTGGCCACCAATAGTGGTTTTTTATTCGCTGAATAGTGGCTTTTTGTCCCATATGTCCGTTAAAGGGAAGAGAGTGCCACATTTCTAAGATCTGGCTTCTGTACTGCGTCGGTACTAGGAGCTGGTTATTCCCCGTGTCCTGGTTGCCCGTTCTACGATACAATACGCCGTCCTTAGCAAAGATGTCTCCGTTGTGTCTGGGGTCCTTAGCCATGGGCAGTTTTCTAAAGCAGGGCTCCAGAGTAGGGTCCTTTTGTTGCGCCTCCTTTAGTTCATTTGGCAACAAATTTGGCGCAGGCTCCCTCTCCTTCTTGGCTTGCCCTCTTGTGGTTACCGCTGCCACAATCGGCTCCTTTGGTCTCCCAATAAACACATATCTACATCCCAGGATAACTGGGTAGATAGGATCATCCATAATGGCCGCTTTAATAACTCCTCTGACAAAGTCAGAGTGTATTTCTATCAGTGCGATAGGAAGCGTCCTGGGTGCATCACTCCTGAAAACTCCACTAAGTTTGACGGTTTCCTCTGTCTTCTGACCGGGTTTGACTAGGTGCCTAGCGACAATAGAACTAAAGCTTAGTCCAGTGTCAAAGAGACAAGTAGTTGAGATACCATTCAAAATTACAGTTCCTCGAGTTGAGGGTCGGTCCCCCTCAGGTTGAGAATCACTGACATTGACTCTACCTTTCAAGGCTGTATACAAACATCCGATGCGGTTTGGACCGGTTTGTTTGCCCTGATCAGCCGTTCCTGGTGTAGGGGTCTTTCCTTTTCCTTGACCTTGGTGGCCGCGCTGCCACGTAGGCTTGGTGGGTTGATCAGAATTGTTGTTGGGGGGGTATCGGGTTTTGTAGAATTTCGATTTTTCCTGGGGAGGTCTCTGGGTATTATTTTCTCGTTGGTTATAATTCTGAGAGGAATTAGAGGAATAGGATGCCTGCTCTAGATTTTGTTTACGAGATGGCTCATCTGTGGGTTTACGTTTAGTGCTGGGAAGTTCGGCCATTGTATTGGTATAGCGTTCTGCCTTATTGAGTATGTCCTCAAGCCTGACTGTGCCCTGTTCAGCCAAAAATCTACGGGTTTCGTTTGACAAAGTTGACTTTATCTGTTCCACAAGAACAAGTTCAAGTAGTTCCTCATATGTAAGAGGTAGGTCAGATAATTCAATGTACTTTGTCAAATAGGCCGTGAGACGTGAAGAGAACTGTGGGAATGTTTCCGCGCTCTCTTTTCGGCTGTTTCTGAACATTTGCAGAAACTTTCGGGCGGTCATCTCAAACCGTTCTAGCAAGGCTTTCTTCAGCATGTCGTAATCATGTTGGTTGGTTCCCAGCTTTGTATAAACGTCATAAGCAGTACTTTTTAATGACATTGAGAGTTTAAGTGTCCAGCGGGAACTCTCTAACCCATACAGATTTGCGAGCCTCTCGAATTTTTCTAGATAGCTATCAATTTTCTCATTGGGACTAGGAAAAGACTCTAAAGCAAAAGACATCGCCGTTAATTGGGCAGATTGAGTGCTGGAGAGGTCCATTGACTGAGACTGGGGCGAAGACGGCTCTCCGTTATTCGAAGTAGAGGCGCCCCGACTCTCTAAAGCCTTAAGCGCCAGTTCATGCTGTCTTTCCCTCTCTCTCTCTCTCTCTCTCTCTCTCTCTCTCTCTCCCTGCGAGCTTCCAACTCTGCCTCAATTTTCTTGTGCTCCAATTGATGATCGTCCGCTTCTTTCCTATCTGCCCTCTACTGTGCTTCTCTCCTCTCTGCTCTCTCTTTTTCTTCCTTCCTCTCAGCTTCTGCTCTTTCTTTTTCTTCATTCCTCTCAGCTTCTGCTCTTTGTTTCTCTTCCTTCCTCTCTGCTTCTGCTCTTTGTTGCTCCGCGTCATATATTTCCAGTTCCTGGTTGATAAACAGGTTCGCCGCTTCTGCGCCTAATCCTGCCTCTTTCGCTTCCAGCCTCAGGATGGATCTCATCTTTATCCTCTCTGCCATTGTCAAAGAATAAGATGTAGTATGACTAGAGAATAGTACGAAAGAACAAGAAAAGAAAAACTCAAAGCCGCTACGAGAAAAAAAAACACAAAGTATAAATTTACTTGTGTTACCTCCTATTTGCAATGTGCAAACTTATCGCTGCTATTCTCTGGCAATTAAGGCTCTAAACGCAAGCGACTAATGCCACTAAAATGGTAAGTTACACTAGAAAAGAATCTACTCTTACTAACAGTCAAGAAAAATTTATATTAAAACAATTTAAAAGGAAAAAAATTTTTCCTAAAATTTTAATTCTCTGACAACAAACTCCGTCCCTGAAGTCAATTATTGAGATGAGACGTTGTTAACTTAATTAAAAAATCAGAACAATCCGTCTTTAGCTAAGCTCAACTCTTTTTAACTTCAAAAACCTTTAGTGACTGTAAAACCAATCACGCAATCCCAGCAAATCTTATAAAGAAAAAAATTAATTATCTCCGCCAGAGGATAATTTAGCTACCCGAATTTATGATTATCCGTACTTTCTACTGCTGTGGAAAGAAAACAACCTGTAAATATGCTGTGTGGACGACCCAAATACTAAAAGGCGTTGTCTAGGGGTGTAATTAATTATTTATTTATTTCCCTAAATCACAAAGACAGATCACTCACACTCTATCTAGTTAGACCCAGACTTAGATCAGACTCAAAATATCTTTATCCCGGCGAGCCAGCCAAATATTGTCGTAAATTTATTTTGAGAGAAAGAAAAGTCCGGTTTAGAGTGTGGAATGATGGTGAAAAAGCTCAGTGATAGAAATGTAGAGATACATATGATGCTCCACAGAGTGCTGGAGGAGAGTAAAGACAGACTTATTTACGACAAATCGTTTCTCTCAATCTTCTCTTCCACTCTCCTGGTCAAACAATTATTTGCCAGTTTTCCAGACACACTTGCTCTCACACCGATTTGGTGCTTCAAACACACAGACGACGTGGATACAACTATCTTAAACAAATAGGGGAAATGTTATGGGCTGTGGGTAGTCTAACACCGTTACGATTAAGTTTATGATGTTTATTAAAGTTAAAAAAGGCAATCACTAAAATAATCAATTGTTTACAACAAGAATTATCAAATACAGAAACATGCAAATAACATGGTAGGGAGGGGGGTGAAGAAGATTGGTATCGACTAAGCCCGTCCTGCTTATTAGACAAAGATAAACCCAGTCCAAAGATAGATAGTTATCAGGAACGTAGGTAAGTTAACCTAACAGTAAAGTTAATTACTCTGAAAAGAGGTGTTACAAAATTAGATATAGGTGGTAGAAAGAAATCCTGTTCTTCCCAATAGTTCTTCCCTTTACTAAGCAAATGAAAAGGAGGGGGGTTTTAAACAGAGTTAACAAATTATCAACTATCCCACTTAAAGGAACAATGTAGGGTATACAGAAAAGATATATATTACTAGGTAAGCAAGTTAACAAAATGGTTACAAAAAAAAGATTTAATTTCCTGTCATTCATGCACGCGCGCGAGGATCCACACTCATATATTCACACACTTACCGATTGCAGCATCAGACAATCCATAGAATTATATAAACAACAATTACTCTGGACACGTGAAAATGTCTAGTACTTCGATGTCCCGACCCAGATGTAGCGAGATTTGCTGATAGCGAATATTCCCACTAATCGCTGGACTTGAAGACTCAGAGTTATAATGTTTTATTATATGAAAAGGAGTCTATGGGATGGCACTGACACAATTCAATACAGGGGTGAAAATGAGGTCTCTTTAATTTCGCTGCTGGAGGTACAATTCCTTCAAGGCGTGATGATAGCAACTGACCGGTATGGTTTAAATCCAGTGAGGAAAAATTAGGCTCAGTCACAGTCAGGTAAATAGATATTCTCTCACAGTAGAGCCGTAAATAAGTTATCGCTACTGGCACTGTTCATCTTCCAGTTTATATTACAGATTGTAATTAAATTTGATGAGTTATTTAAAAAAGTTCTTAGGGGTGCTTTCTTTCATGTAATTGATAGCTAGGTCTCATCGGACTGCCACAAGAAGTATATTTAAAAATGTTCCATCAATATATCTGGAAGTTAAGAACTGAGTCTGAAAAGGACTCTGTATGATTTCTCTATTGCTTTCTTTATGCTGGGATCGCACTGGTTACGATCACTCTGGATGAAAGAAAAAAAGACATGTAATATACCGAAAACAAATAACCTTTTTAAAGCGCGATGAATTTCCCGTTAAGACTATTTTATATACACTCGTGTATTTAATTATGTATTTAATAAAACACTGCGCGAGTTTTAGTGGTTAAACACACATCTATAAATATAGGACTTAACTAAATTTATTAATTATAAATTCCTTCGCGACTTTAAAAGTTAATTTAAGCATTTAACATCTATTATCTTTTGGAAATAATATAGCAGGTATATAATTACATTTACAACTGGAACTATTGAGACGGTTTAATTTAGTAGATTTAAATTAACACAAAATCCAGTGAAATAGAATGAATGAACTAGGCCACGGATCACTTTACACAATATATATATATTACCGCTTTGCACAGAATAGAATTCACTGCAAATATGTATAAAATCCATGGGATAATCTAGCAAGATTTTAAATATAGCTAGTGCTTCTGTTAAGTTCTGGCCAGCGAGTGATAAAGTTTATTTCTACGTGGTCTGTATATATCTAGAATGAAATGAAAGATGAGTGGGACATGAGAAACTTGACAGCTTTTTAGATCTCAGAAGACTTTTGGGGATCTGACCGCCAGACCAAAGAGAGAAGCCGCCCCTGGCCTCTCGTATCTTCGCTCGCTGCTTGCGTCAGCTTTTCCCCGTTCGCTCCCACTGCGATCGGTTCCGTGTTTAACACCGAGATGCGAAATCGTTTCAGGGACCACTACTGTCTTTGTTAGCATGCCGCCCGTCCTTCCTGAGATCTCCCCCAGTGTCTCTCTTCTGACCGCTCTGGTCCATCTTGCGAGCGGTTTAGTGTTCGCGCGGAGATGATAAATACCTGCGAGAAACTAGCTTCCCTGCTCGGGGATCGTCTCAGTGTCTTTAGATCTCATGCCGCCTACTAAATGAGTCCCGGTGGAATCGGTTCGCTCTGGCGAAACCAAAAAGTTACAACAAATGTTCAGGGGTTCTAATGTTATGAAAAGCTAAAGTCCCTTTAATCATCCATCAAATCAGGGAAAATTCACTTGTCGAACTAGACGTACGTCACAATGATATGCATTATTTTCATGCTTTTCTTCATTTAATAAAGTTTACTCCTTTATTAACGCACTGTTCACGACCCTTCTATCCATATTTAACATTTTATTAGCTCTTTACTATAGTCTCTATGTATGATCAAGAGAAAAGAGTGAGAGCAGGCGGTGCTTGGACAGTATAAGTGTGTTGAGGCTTGGAGAGAGAGATCATTTTAATAAATCTTCTTCCAGGTTGTCTCAATTCCACCTCCTATTTACACCTTTTCTTTGTGTAAACTATAACTCTGCCAGTCCACTATCATTGTCGATTTCACTACTATTGTCCAACTCGACAATTACTCTTTTCACTTTTACTCAATCTCGGCAAAATGTGCGCTCGATCCGAGGATGAATCTCTCACAAGATTCTATTCTGATTCTTAGAGTTTAGTGTTCTGCAGATTATAAGAATTGCTATCCCCTAGACAAATCAAACTATTTCTTTTGGAGGAAGTCTGAACAGCGTTTTTTCTCCACAGCAATCATAAATATTAAGTTACATTTATTGTTCATTTTACACATGACACAGCTGATAAAGGTTGCTGGTATCAAAGCTGAGTTTTTGGGTTGGTAAATCTGACGACTATTGTTGTAAAAGTCAGAAAAAAAAATTTCTAAGGGTTAAATTTTTTTCAGGAGTAGCTCTTTAACCTGAGATAAGAAGCTACATATAGTCAGTTACTAGCTTGCATCTGTACCAAGGGAGGGTGTTCATTCGGATGATAGTAACCAATCCTCTCTATAGCTAAGTACTGACAGAAGTTAGATATGAATTTGGCTTATGAGTATAGGATGTTCCAAAGACATATAACGGACGTCTATGGAAAAGATAAATTACTGTCATCTAGTCCGTGCTCCACGAACTTTTTAAAGGGGGGGGGGGTCTAACTTGTCACAGTGACTGTTAATTTATTTTACCATCACGTCCGATTATTTATTACTCTTTGATGTTCTGGTTTCCTTGACATTTTGTATTTTCTTTTCTACCTTCGTGGCCCAATTTTTTCACCTTCTCAAACCCCACCCGAGGTTTGTTTACGTTCTGGCCTTTAGTAGAAATTCCCACTGGACCAGCAGACGGTCATATAACGTAATGTTACCTAAACGCACCTGTGGTTCGTTTGACCAGAGAAACATTTCTGTTACACTTAAAGTGTTTGAACGAGCGAAAGGGTTTCTGTGAAAGAAACGGCTTGTCTGTGGGAGGTAATTTCTGCGGACGGAAAGCAGTTTTGATCTCCGACTCAGGGGAAGATAACCCGCAGGCGGTCTCTGTGTTTGGCCTTTAGAACGCAGTTAGTGATCATAATATTATGTCTATCTGGGGAAATTTCTGGCGGCTGTTGTCTCTGATGTAGTCTCTAGAATAACCTTTGTCTTACTAATGATTACGTTCTACGCCGAAACATCTGCAGAAATAGGCCAGCCAGGTGTCCCGGGTAGCGTTGTTTGTAAACTATAAATCTAGAGAGTTTTAATAAGTCAAACACACTTATAAAAATATTTCCTACCCGAGATGGACTTACAGGAGAATTAGGCAGACGTTAACCTAAAACTAAATGGTTTTGCCTATCTCTAGTAATTCCTCGGGTTTCAGGGATATCGAATTGCTAGAGCAGACTCCAGTCAGGCGAAGAATGTCATAGTCTCTTCGATCTAGAGGGTTTCTGAATACAGCTAGCATCACGAGTTGTCAACCCCTACACCTGATATAAAACCCTTTTTTGTCAACGCCATTCTCTCTAAAGGGAAATTAAGCTCACGCAGTGTGCAACGAGCCAACGCAAAATCTGAAATCATCTGTTGCAGTAGTACTTTCCTACTCGCCTATTGGATTACCAGTCAGAGCATTTGCGGCTCCCAGAAATATCAAACAGCCTAGCGTCTATAGCAGAATTTAATATCACCAGCCTTTGTGTGCTTAAACGGAGCACTCAGCCAATTCCCAGTTCAAGCCAGCCCAAACCGGATTTAATACCAAGTACGAAAGATTCAAGCGCCGGATTAGAGCGCAAGGGACCGTTTGTCCTCAAGTAACTTCGTCTGGTGTGTTTCTGGATATATTAAAACCTCGCACTTATGAGCGGTCAGCAAGAGATAGACAGAGTTCCAGTCCCCCTCGTGCAATTATGGGTCACCAAAGTTAGCACCGACAAGGGAAGTTATGCAGTTTATTCCGTCATCTTAAAGGACATCTGCACGTAAGACACTTTCTGGGGCGTGGCACATTGGGTCCCTCGAAAGCGGACGGGCTGTCACTCAGTTTGTTTATTTGGTCAGCCGGAGATAGACAGTCTTCCAGTCCCCCTCGCGCAATTAGGGGTCACCAACGTTTTAGCACCTACAACGGAAGTTTTGTATATTATTCCATCACTTTGAAGGATAGCTACATATAAGACACTTCCTGGAGCTAGCTTTTGGTCCCACGAAAGCGGACAGACTGACAGACAGTTTATTTCATTTCTCTTTGTTCTACAGGTTTTATGATCGGTGGTCTGTGTGTTTGTTGTTGGTGTATTTTGCATATTTTGATTATTGATGTAATTTTATGTTGTTTGTGATGATATGCATTATTTTCATGCTTTTCTTCATTTAATAAAGTTTACTCCTTTATTAACGCGCTGTTAACGACCCTTTCATCCATATTTAACATTTTATTAGCTCTTTACTATAGTCTCTATGTATGATCAAGAGAAAAGAGTGAGAGCAGGCGGTGCTTGGACAGTATAAGTGTGTTGAGGCTTGGAGAGAGAGATCATTTTAATAAATCTTCTTCCAGGTTGTCTCAAGTCCACCTCCTATTTACACCTTTTCTGTGTGTAATCTATAACTCTGCCAGTCCACTATCATTGTCGATTTCACTACTATTGTCCAACTCGATAATTACTCTTTTCACTTTTACTCAATCACGACACTCGGTTATAACGTACATTATAAACTGCAAGCGGAGAGCTTGACTTATCGTTTAAAACTCCTCGTGAAATAAGTTATATTCATAAAATCAATCATCATGAATTAGAAATACATACGTATTTCTTCAATACTCAATGATGAATTAGTGCAGTTATAAGTTAGTTTAAAATATTCTTGACTGATTATTAGCAGTTTAATTAAATTCATTTACAGCTGCATGAGTTTAAGCTAGAAATTATAATTTATTTTGCTATCCACTGAAACACGTCAGCTAGAGAATATAAAAAAAAAGTTAGTTGCTTATCCTTTACAGGACGTGGCAATCAACCCCAGCTTTTATTGGCTGTTTGTGATTTTTCTAGGCAATTTTTTTCATTAAGTAGTTTGCCATTGCTTTCTGAATGGTACGGCGCTTATACCATTGTTAAAAATACATACAAAGCGATCCGCTACCAAACCGCCTGCAGCAGGTTTCAAACCTGGTATATCTGGATTATGAAACTGCGTTCATATCCATTAGGCCACAGACGCCACAGAGAATATAACAGACTTAAAATTTAATTACTTCTGCACAGAAATCTAACTAGTAAAATGAAATAAGCGGTTATCACTGAATCACTCAATACTACTAGATCTATAATATATTTACCTCTAAACAGAACTGCAGGCGATCGCACAAACTTAGAATTTATTCACTCATATAGTTAGTCTAGAAGCTCGGCAAAATGTCGAGTCAAACTAAGAACTTCGCTATGCAAGCTTATTTCCTTAGCACGAGCAACCTGTCTACTGCAAAATGTGGAGAACTGAATGAATAGTCTAAGCTACACGGGTAGATATTTGAAAACGGACAAAGGATCCCACGCTATTACGAAAACCCGAAATAGCGCCGGTCTCTCCCCCCTCTCTCTCTCTCTCTCTCTCTCTCTCTCTCTTAACACTTCCCATTAACTTTGACGCTGGCCATAACTGCCAAAAGTGCGTCTTCACACCTACTACGACATGTCTCATTTCTGAGCTAGGCAGATTGTCGCCTCCTCACACCTTACGCCGAGAAACTTAACCATAGAAGCGCTCGTGTCATGGACAATGTATACAAATGTCTGTGCTCTCTATGTCTGTCGAGACGAATTTTCACACTATTTCGTTCACATCCAGCGACTGACATATTACGCAATAAAATGCGTTACTAGTATCAGAAAAGAAACGGCAGAAGTCAGAATGGGAAAGTAATATTTTGTCGCAAACGAACGAATGCGAAAAACAGGAAAAGGATAAAAGAGCGATAATAAAGTAGAGGGCACGGGTAGAAAAGAAAAAATATATAGAAAATTTATTAATCATAAATCTCTCTGCGACAACACACAAGCTGTAACAGGCTGTTAATGGGCATCTAGGTGGCAAAGTTATATGACTTTTACACTTTTACCGCTCTGCTGTATTTTTAAACTTTGTTGCCTCAATTTAGCCAAGGGCAAGGTGTTGTATACTAGCAAATCCGCCGTATCGGATGGCATGGAGCAAAAAGGGTGTTAAAATTCTCAAAGTGAGGCATAATTTTGCCTTCTGTTCAATTAGCAAAATTTTTAATATTCATTATCTTTCTTATTTATAGGGCGATTTTGGTCATTTAAAGCTTGAATTATTCTATGAATTATTCTGTATTGATCTATCTACTTATTTGTTAGTTTGCAAAATGCATTTTAATATATGCATGCTTTAACTAGCTAAATTGGGACTAACCTGATGTAACGAAGCCCTTTCCCTCGATATTTCTATCTTACTAAAAGACTATTCGAGAAAGTTTTTACACCTACCTCTAGCGTAACATTCCCGTTGTTGAATTATATAATCCTTTTCGGTAATTCTTCTTTATTCTTTATGAAATTAAATAGCTTCGTACTATAAGTTGCACACAATGGGCCTCCATGTTAAGCATAAAATGTTTCATTATACACACCAAGAAGGGAGCGTTTTCGTTGGCTATTGTATCAGAGAGTTCTCAACATATGGCGTGCGGTATGGTCAGATTTACTCCTAAGTATACAGAAAACCGTGTTGTGAGACAGACTAAATCACGACAGTGTCCAATTAAAGATACTATTAGTACTATTTGAATTATATTGAAGATGTTGTTATCGTCCAATACAAGATACTGTTAGATCGATTTGAATTATATAGCACATGTTTAGCGTCCGACCAAAGATTGTATTAGTGTTGTTTGAATTGTATTGTAGATTTTATATAAAAAAAAATAAAGATTTGCCTCATTTTGGCGAGGCGCGTCCCGTTCAACCCAATCGGTTATATTAGGGCGCATGTAAAATATAAAAGACCCTTAGGTCTGAGATGCTTTTAGCGTCGGACCAAAGATTCTGTTAGTGTTGTTTGAATTATATTGTAGATGTTGTTAGCGTCGGACCAAAGATTCTGTTAGTGTTGTTTGAATTATATTGTAGATGTTGTTAGCGTCGGACCAAAGATTCTGTTAGTGTTGTTTGAATTATATTGTAGATGTTGTTAGCGTCGGACCAAAGATTCTGTTAGTGTTGTTTGAATTATATTGTAGATGTTGTTAGCGTCGGACCAAAGATAGTGTTAGTGCTGCTTGAATTATATTGTAGATGTTGTTAGCGTCGGACCAAAGATTCTGTTAGTGTTGTTTGAATTATATTGTAGATGTTGTTAGCGTCGGACCAAAGATAGTGTTAGTGCTGCTTGAATTATATTGTAGATGTTGTTAGCGTCGGACCAAAGATTCTGTTAGTGTTGTTTGAATTATATTGTAGATGTTGTTAGCGTCGGACCAAAGCTAGTGTTAGTGCTGCTTGAATTATATTGTAGATGTTGTTAGCGTCGGACCAAAGATTCTGTTAGTGTTGTTTGAATTATATTGTAGATGTTGTTAGCGTCGGACCAAAGATAGTGTTAGTGCTGCTTGAATTATATTGTAGATGTTGTTAGCGTCGGACCAAAGATTCTGTTAGTGTTGTTTGAATTATATTGTAGATGTTGTTGGCGTCGGACCAAAGATTCTGTTAGTGTTGTTTGAATTATATTGTAGATGTTGTTAGCGTCGGGCCAAAGATAGTGTTAGTGCTGCTTGAATTATGATGTATTTTAACTGGACATTAGCTTGTCTTCCAATGCTGCACGTCAGACGATGTTAAAGAACGGATAAAAAAATTTTGAAACGATATAAATTTGAAGAAAAAAATATTTACACAATATAGCTACGCATTTCATATCCACATGCTCCCCTACCTACACCTCCAATCTTTCTCGCACGCATATAAACACACGCACATACACACAGATACATGCACACGCTCACACTCAGATTTTCTTTTCGATGGCAACCATTCATTTATAGAAACGAAATTTAAGTTAACAAAAATGTGTTGACAGTGGGATTTCGTGTTAATGAACTCTGGAATAGCAACATGCTCACGAAAGTTAAATCTTCCTATACAGAGTCAAAAATTTTCCGTAACATCTTCGTATGTTGTAGTGTGCTTCCATGCAAGAAAATTACGTTACACAGCAATAATATCATTTTGTTACATTGATATCTTACAAGTTCTGAAGCAGGTTAGAACAAATTCATGTTGCCGGGAAATACAAGCCATCTTCTAGATTCTCTCATCACCTTTTTCTACAAGCTTCCGTGCTGACAGACTCGGCAAACAACGAAGATATCCGATGACAACAATAAACAGCTGCTTTTGCCGAATTTTTTATACTTCACCACGTGCCAACAGTTCCTGGACAATCTGAAGCGTAGAAAATGCTTTTTAATGCGTCAGGTGAGGCGGGAGGAGATGTGTAAGTAGTTCTGAAGAAAATCAGGAAAATTCCTCGTTTGTTTAAAGATTTTGTGGAAATCAAAAGACATCAAGTTGGACGCAAAAATGAGAATAGTGGGATCGAAAGTAATCGGTCCTATTGTACGGCTCTGACAAATTTAGAACAAAAACTGACAAACAGAAAGTTACAAGTTTTCAGAAATGGGGTCTTGAGTAGAATAGGAGAGTTGAAATGATACAAAATCACCACTGTGGATCTGATGACAAGAGCCAGATAAATGCCGGTTGAAGAGGAGATGATAAACAGACGCTGCCGATGGATTGGACATACATTCAGGAAACCTGTTAATAGCATTACAGGGAAGTCCTAGTTCTGGAATATCAATAGAAAGAGGTAGAGGCAGATCGAAACAACATGGAGAAGAGACAACGTAACAAACGTCCTTTTCAGGACGAACGTAGAAGAAGAAGAAGAAGAGATACGCTGACGATACAGTCTTAAAAGCAAAAAAGCGAAAAGGAGCTGCAGGAAATAGTTGATACAAAAGTGATTGAAAGGGAAAATAAAGGTTTAGCCTCAATAGCAAAAAGACCGAAGTAATGGTCGTCTCAAAAAAAAAGAGCTTCTACAGAATGCACTATCAAAGTAAATGGAACCGTTTTAAAACAAGTCAACAAATACAAATACCTGGGCACATTAATAACAACGGATGGAAGATGCTTCTCAAAAGTGAAAAGCAGAATAGCATAGGCAAAAACCGCATTCTTTTAACATGAAGAATATTTTATGCAATAATTCTTTGTCATTGGAGGTAAGAAAGAAAGTTCCTCATTGTTATATAGAACCAATCCTGACATATGGGAGTGAGTCATGGACAATTAGTAAACAAATAGGGAAGGTTATGAAGCAACAGAGATATGGTGGTACAGAAGAATGTTAACAATACCATGGACAGCTAAAAAGAGTAATGAGGATGTCCTCAATGCACAAAGGAAACTTATTTCACAAGTTAGAGAGAAGCAATCCACTTTTTGGGGGGGCATGTTATGAGAAGAGGAAAGCTGGAATATATCGTAACAACAGGTAAGAGTGAAGGAAAAAGAGGTAGGGGAAGACAAAGGGAGTAAATACTGGGCAGTTTGACATCGTGGCATGGAAAGAAGTCAACAGCAGAATTGATAAATTGTACCGGAGACAGGAAGTTGTGGGGAGACATGATCTCCTACGCCACTGGGCATGGTACTTGAAGAAGAGAGAGGTGGTAATAAATGACAAACTTATGGCGATGATAACATAACCTGGGTTAAAAAATGGTGAGAATCTACTAGAAACAACACAACTACATGACATTTTATTGGCTTGTTGATAAATATAATTTGCTTGATCTAGCGGGGAACAATTTTAATTCAGTCGTCGGGAATGAAAGTCAACTGGGAAGTTATGGCCTCTTCACGTAATTTAGTCTATGGCATTAAAAAGCCGAATATTTCCACATTTCAAAATAAATCTGGACGGACTTACAGTTGGGACAAAAAAAGACCGAACAAAATCGGCCAACCAGATTAGACACAATTGTTCAGTCGGCCGGCTATTGTTGTCTGCAGGTACAATACCCGGTAACGTCACTCTCCGGTCTAGCCAGCTGTAAATTGATATCTGACTCTGATCTTGAGTAGGGAAGGCAAAGGCAGAGTGAAATGGAACTGCTCAACCCATTTCATAAAGTTGTCACCGAGTACAGTCTAGTCTCGCCCCACATGACTCCTGGGGGGTCTCTGAAAAGTTAAACACAGAATAGGATTACTGCTCCGTCAGGCATGTCGTATAAGGCGACTAATATGAGGTTGGGCATGGGGGCTGGCAACCTCATCATATAGAACAAATTGCCACATAAATCACTGCTGCAGGAGCATGTGACTGCTTGAAGCAGTCTTCCCGCCAGGAGATCAGCCGGAGTGGTGGCTCCATGCTCCGCAGGGAGCGCAAAAGAAATTGATAATGACGACTATAGTAAGTCTCTAACACCACTACTCTACGGCAGTATCTTCTATGGGGGGGGTGGGGGGGGGGGCGACCTTTACTTTTGTTGTTGTCTGTTTACCACGACTATTACTAATGTCCAGAAGATTTATCTAACATGATTATGATGAAAGAAAAAAAAACATTTATATATCTGTATCTCTTTCTAACTCTCTCTCGCTCTCTCTCTCTTTCTTTCTCTCTGTCTTTGTCTCTCTCTCTCACTCTCTCTCTCTCTCTCTCTGTCGATTTATATATATATATATATATATATATATATATATATATATATATATATATATAAACCAAACTTTAACATGAAAACACATATTGTGTCTTACCATATGTCTATATATACATATATATCGTTTTTAAAACCAGCAAGTAATCTAAAGTCGGATGTGGTATTAGTGGCGTCTTCCTGGCTTAAGTATATGTTTACAACACGTGACTCGAAACCGGACTAAAGCAATCACAGAATCCGATTATATTTCCTTGAAGTGATGAAACGCTCAGAAACTCTAAGTCGGAGTTTGTACCCTAGAAGTTGTCTTCCCATCTCATCTCACATCCGTTTTCGTGAGCTGTACTTAAATGGAGACTATAATGATATGGTTCAAAACGTTGGGTGAGAAAACATCCAGATTATTTGTCTAAATTGCTGCACGTAAAAAAGAAATGCAGAAAGACAAAAGCAGAGGTGATGAAATTAACGCTTTCTGGGTTTTTTTTTTTTTAATTTGATGATGAGAAATATCCCGTTCAACCTCCGATGGGTTATAATTAGGATATATATGGTTTTCAATTTCAAATAAGATGAATAACTACCGATATGGGAAAGTCACATGACATCTGCCAAATCATTGGAAATAGGGCAAATCAAAATTACAAATTTTGAGTGTATGTAAAAAAAAAAAAAAAAAAAAAAAACTAACTAACACGAGATAAAACAAAATAAAACAAAAAAAAAACACCAAACAAAAATAATATTCAGGGGGATGGGTGTAAAGGCCTGGTGTTTCCAGTTAAGATATTTAATTGACTTTCACTTACCATAAGTCATATGTATTTTATGAACATCATCAGACCTTCACCTTCCCAATTACTGTATATTAACTTTTGTTCTTGTTAAATACTGTTTGACTATATTATACAGTTCCCTAAGCCTGTCTACTCTTAACGCCTTTTCTATATTTATAGGAAAATTTGATGCCTGCAAATAATCTAATACTGGGATTCTCATTGCTTTCTGTCTGTCCTAACGGCTTATACATGCTCAGGCACTAGAGTAGTGAAGAGATTTTGTTTTCCACTGGTAAAGATATTAAAGCAAGCAGTAAACATATATGTTGGCGTGAAAAAATGTCATAATATACACAAAAGGTGTTGTAAATTGCTTAAAGAATATTTTGGGACATTGTAAAACCTTTATAACCCTTCAGATCTACAAGGAGCATAGGCCTTCACCAAACTTATGTCAAGTCTTCCTGTCACGTGCCATCAGCTCAAGGTCTTTCCATGACTTCTTCTTTCCCTTCATATATAAGGACCCCTACTGTTCAACATCTGTGTTACAGAATGGGGCGACCCTTCTCGATTTCTGTTTCACTACGACAGATACTGAAATTTCTTATTTGAAATTGAAAACAATATTTATCCTAATTATAACCCGTCAGAGGTTGAACGGGATATTTTTCATCGTCAAATTAAAAAAAAAAAAAAAACCCAGTAGGGGGAGATAAAGGAAATATAAGACAACGTGCTGGATAAACTTGGTTGAGTGTGTATTGGAACGATTGATGGGACAGTTACACAGATTACCCAAAATGACAGAGATTTTCAGTGCTGGGAAGAGACAAACCTTACCTGCTCCCTCGGACGCTCGCGCTTACAATATATAAGACGAGAACGCTCAGTTCAAAATCACACACAACTAAACCCCAGCCAGAAGACCAGTAAAGTGCTGTCTATACTAAGTCAGTTACCACTGCATGCAGGGCATCATTCTTCACCAATTACAGTCTTCGTAAGAGCTTGGAATAGATCTTAGAGGGTGTGTAGGTTTACTATAGATAGGCTATTTATATGACTAATATCAATTTTATTTCAGATTTTGGTGTGTTGTGAATGTATCGGACATATTGTTTGTGTGGATATGATGCTGAAGATTGGAAAACCTGAAATATAACCACCACAGTCCTTGTCAGGGCTAAATATAAACATTCTGGTTTTGTCTGGGTCTATAACCCACCAGCAAGACCAGTACTGACTTGGCATGTAGGTGAGGAAAGCAAAGGTTGCATCCTGTCCATATATTCATACTGCTTTGATTATTCATGTATTATTGTATTTGAGACACTGTTTTGCAGTAGACACCAGTCTGTCTCCCTATATCTAAATCATACACAGCCATGTATCATTTATCATGCATGCAGACATCTGATTACACCCTCATCTCATCACACCATAGGATGTAATAGGTCTCCATGACATTGCCTAGCCACTACTCCTCGTTCCAGGTTCTATAGTAAATTGTCAAAACCCTGAAGTCAAGTGGACCTTCGATCTTGCTACCTAACCATAACAGGAGCCCAGAGGTTGAAGTGTTCCAGAGCTTTTTTCCCCCTGATTGCTGGGATTGGATTGAAGTGTGACTTACAGACAAACAGTGTGATGTGTCAACCCATATCTGGACAAGTGCTGATTTAAAAGCTGAGTTTGATAGTGAATATTCCGGTGGCTAATGTGAGACATTCCTTAGTCAAATGATGAGAAACATTAGGGCATAGATTAAAAGACACAGACTAATAATATATAAATAACAACAGTGAGTGGACATTTTTTGGTGTACCGTACAGTAAATTTAAAGATCCCATGGGGACTATTTTCTTTGTTTAAGTTTAAACTTCTAATTATATTATCAACTTGATGTAAATACATAACCATAATCACCATCGTCCAACACTCACCCTTCATTTCAGAATTAGATAGATGTACATAATAAATTATTAAATTGTACTCAAGAGACGTGTTAAATTTTTAACTGTTTAAGTTGAGTTACTTTTTCTGAATTATTATAATATCACATAAGTTACTACAACTAAGGTGGCAAAGTATATTTCTGAAGCCTTAAACTTTTGTCTAGCTCAGAGTATTTGTAGCCGTAGCTCACTTGTGATACCAGTGCTCTTCTCTGACACTGGGACTTCATACATTCTGGAGAGAATTCTATTTCTTCTCTAAACACTATCATCATATGAGAAAAACCTTACGCTACAATTACCTGCATTTATTCTCATTATCTTTGTCTTTTCCCTTTGTATTTTCAGACCCAATTGCTGTGACCTCTCATCGAGTGTTTTCAATTTGTCCTGCATCTGATTACGGTTATAGGACAGAAGAGCCAAATTATCAGCAAAATCCAGATCATCCAACTGCTTAGTCAGAGTCCACTGAATTCCATTTCTGTTGTGTGTTGTTCATGTTCTCATATCCCAGTCTATTGCTAATAAGAAAAAAAATGGAGACAAGAGGCATCCCTGTCGCACTCCTGTTCTTATCCCAAATGGTTCTGTAAGCTGTCCTTCATGAAGAACTCTGCATGTGATGTCTTCATATGTTTTCTTTATTAAATTAATGATCTTCAGGGGAACTCCATAATGCCTCATCAATTTCCAAAGTGATTCTCTGTCTACACTGTCAATGCCTTTTCATAGTCCACAAATCCGATGTATAATGGTGAATTCCATTCCAGACTTTGTTCAACTATTATTCTCAAAGTGGCTATATGGTCTGTACAGGATCTGTTTTGTCGAAAACCTGCTTGTTCGTCTCTCAGTTTCTTGTCTATGGACTCTTTTAATCTCTCAATGATAATCCTATTTAATACTTTTCCTGGCACTGATAGTAACATTATTCCTCTATAATTTGTGCACTCTTGTAAATTTCCTTTCTTAGGCAACTTAACCAGATATCCTTCCTTCCTTTCTGCTGGTATCTCTTCCTTTTCCCAGACTTTACCAAGTAATTTATATAACATCTCTGTAGCCGTGTCGATATCTGCTTTGATGGCCTCTGCTGGAATGCCATCTGGTCCAAACGCTTTTCCATCTCTTAGAAGCTTTATGGCTTTCTTTATTTCTTCCTTCGTTGGTCTTTCACCGTTAATTTGTAGCTCTTCTTCTGCTGGCTGGATGTCCGGGGGGTTTTGTGGAGCTGGTCTATTGAGAAGGTCCTCAAAATATTCTGTCCACCTCTTCATTTGGTCTTGTATATTGCTGAGCAGTTTTCCATTCTTGTCTTTTATGAGGCAACTTGTTTGCTTGTATTTCCCTGTCAGCTTCTTTGTGCTGTTATACAGTTCTCTCATATTTTCTTTGGCTGCAGCATCTTCTGCCTCTCTTGCCAACACCTCAATATACTTCATCTTGTCTCTTTTGATACTTCTTTTAACTTCTTTAGAAAGGCTTATGCCAACTTAAATTCTTCTTTTTATGAGTTACGCGACTTATAATTTTATGACGAAAATTTAGCAGATATCACTGCATGGCGAGAGCCCAAGCGCCGCTGGATCAGTAATAACAACTACAACAACAACATGATGAAAATAAAATCTCATGATGGCTGCGGCCTATATTTTTGCCACATGGATTAGTATTTTGCTGTTACTGTAGGCTATATTTTCTGCTGAGCATATTTATTCCAGACAGCAAGGTCTTTAATATTTAGACATGCGCCCATGTATAACTGACGGACCACGTGTCTAGGCTGAACGGGGCGAGCGCATCCCCGTGGGGAGGTAATATTAAAATGTTTCCAAAATTCTGCTGAGCGCCCGATTGGTTAAGAGGTCAGATCGCTTGTTCTTGTTGCAGAGTTACCGGGTTGCGTGATCGTCACGCCACGCTCCAGTCTACCCAGCTGTAAA
>JAMPIV010016217.1:0-125000 GCA_024509875.1 Oreohelix idahoensis | reverse complement strand
TCAATAGCTTAGGTTTCTAGAAATGAGGAATGTCAGATCGGTGTCTTCTTTCAGGTTAGGACTTTATTTGGTCACCACACCACTAGTCAACAGTGTCGGAGTGTTACTGACGTTAATATGTTACTTGCCGCATGGGCTAAAAGGTACTTGCGGTTTTATTCTCTGGAAGAATCAAATCAGGCTCGATGGGCCCGTTACTTCTTTAAAAATCTTTAAAGTTCTTGTGAAGGTTATAGACCAAGTCTTTAGGGAAAGAATGTTTTTTGTTCTACACAGATATTTACTCTGTACTTAACGCTGGCAAAGTTTGGGTCACCCCACTATTCACTGAATAAAGGAAAAAAACACATATAAAATAATTATACATACGATGTACTCGATATAACTTACATTTTAAACTGCAAGCGTACAACTTGACTTATCATTTAAAACTTCCCGTGAAATAAGTTATATTCATAAAATCAGTAATCATGAATTAGGAATACATACGTATTCCGTCAATACTCACTGATGTAGCATTTCAGTTATAAGTTAATTTTTAAAATATATTCTCGTCTGATTATTTAGCAGTAAAATCAAATTCATTTATAGCTGCATGATTTTAAGCTAGAAATATAATTTATTCTGCTTTCCACTGAAACACGTCACTAGAAAATAATACAGACTATATTTTAATTTTCTCTGCACAAATGAACTAGTTAAAATGAAATAGGCGATTAACACTTAATAACTTCACAAAATATTAGATACTTAATATAATATTTACCTCAACACAGAACTACGGTATCACAACGAAACTAAGAGGTTCATTTATAAGTTTAAGTATCTAGAACGAAGTGACCACGTCTACTGCAAATGGAGTATGAGTGAAATCAAGTTTAAAACTCTGATTAATATCTTAAACCAGACAAAGGATGCACGCTATTGCGAGACCCCGAAATCGTCTCCCCTGCTCTTAACACTTACGTTAACTTAGACGCTGCTCATAACTGCCAAACGTGCGTCTTCACACCTCATTGCTAACGAAACTGGGCGAGAGTGCCGTGACAGAGAAAATACCAGACAAATGTCTCATTCTGCGCCGTGCAGATGTCGGTTATCACACCTCACGCCAGAGAAACGTTCGTGTCAGGTGAAAATGCAGATGCTATGTCGGCCCTATGTCTGAGATAGATGAATATTCACAGTTTTACGTCTACAACGCAATAACCTCCAGAGCCGGACATCTACGTAATAGAATGAGTATCAGTATGAGAAAGAAAAACGGTAAAGTGAGAATGGGAAAGAAAATATTTCTCGCAAACGAACGAATGCGAAAAATACAGGAAAAGGATAAAGAGTGATAATAAAATAGAGGACATGGGTGGAAGAAAGAAGAGAATATAGAATATTTATTGATCATAATCTCTATGTGACACTTGCAAGTGACAGGTCTTTGCTCGTTGGGCCATACAAATTGTAGATACGCATGTTCGTATCCTTTATTTTAATGTCAACCCCTAAAATTTCCGACTGGTCGTTGAAGTTCCCGGATACCTCGCTACTTGGTATTGAGTTTCGGGTAAGTAATAGCACACCTCCTTTGCGTCCTTCTCGATCGAGTCGGAAATCACATCACAATCGAACAAGGTGGAAATATGCTCTCGGGAAAAAAAGCTGCAAATGCACTCACGAACACTATGCTAGTGCAAACCACATTGATGTCCCTATAGACAGAAGAAAGGCCATTATTGATGAACAAAGGAGTCATGACAACAAAAAGCTTGCACCAGAAGAACACATGATGGCAAAGTTAACAATGCAAGAAATGGAAGAGGCGATGAGGGTGCTAAAGAAAAAGAAGTCACCTGGAAAAGATGGGATAACCAATGAAATGCTAACAGGCCTAGGAACAAAGGCAAAAAAAAGAAGCTTCTGGCCATCCTAAACTGCAGCTGGAAAAGAGGAATATACCACAGGCATGGAAAGACGCCATGCTGATTCCAATACCTAAGAAAGACAAAGTTCAGACAGAACATAATGGCTACAGACCTATCAGTCTACGAGGGGCGTTCAGAAAGTAATGCACCACATCGTTTTCTCAGGAGCTGTTGATTCAAAAAGCATGAAATTTATACACAATATACACATATGTTATGTAAACATCGGTATTATTCAACATAATCCCCATCAACTTGTACGGCTTTATGCCAGCGCGAAACAAGTGCTTGTATTCCTAGCCCGTACCAGATTTTGTCTTGATCGTGTAGCCATTTCTTCGCTGCATGAATAACTCCTTCATTATCTTCAAACCTTGTCCCACGGAGTGCATCTTTAAGTGGACCAAATAGATGAAAATCAGAGGGTGCCAAATCGGGACTATAGGGTAGATGGGGTAGTACAGTTCAACCCAATTTGGTGATTGCTTCCCGTGTTGCCTAACTTGTGTGAGGTCACGCATTGTCGTGAAGGAGAAGCAGGTCTACTGGATTCTTGTGCGGCCAAACTCTGCGAAAACGTTGATTGAATTTTTTCAATGTCTTAATATAAGCTTGCGAATTGGTTGTCTCTCCTCTTGGCATAACGTCCACAAGAATCACACCTTCAATGTCCCAAAAGACAGTGACCATGACCTTTCCAGCTGAAGGAATTGTCTTGAATTTCTTTCTTCGTGGTGATTGCGGATGATGCCACTCCATTGACTATCTTTTTGTCTCAGGTTCAAAATGATGTGCCCAGGTTTCGTCACCTGTAACGATCTTAGCCAAAAAGTTATCTCCATCAGCATTAAAATGCTCCAACAATTCAGAAGAAATTGCTTTCCTTTGAAATCAGTGGTCATTTATGAAACTTCGAGGAACCCACCTTGCGCAAACCTTAGAAAATCCGAGAATTTGTTATAACTACATTTGCACTACCAATGCTGACTGACAGCTGTAAGGCCAGTTGTTGAGTAGTGATTCGCCTATCAGTAAGAATAATGCCCTCAGCGCATTTTAACATTTCTGCGTTGGTGGCTGTGGCAGGATGTTTACAGCGCGGCCGATCAAGCAGCTCCGTATCTCCACTTCCTGATTCTTTGATTCTCTGAACCCAGCGACTGACTGTACTCCTGTCGACTGCAAAACCCGGGCGACGGCATTTGAGGATTTTTCGTCGACCGGGATTTGGACTGGATTAACTCGAGACCTGGCGAAGACATTTGAAGGAGTGTCGTCGACCAGGGACTGGCGGCTCCTGAGCCGACCCAGCTGCAATGGGTACCTCCGAAATCGGCGAGTATTTGCCTGAATGGCGAGGGACACCTGTCTCTGTACAAGAAATAAAGGGATACTCACGTAAAATCAATGTCAGGTTAGACATAAAAAAATAACCTGAGATTTCGCCTCGAGTATTAGCGGGCGAACGCAAAAAAAAAAAAAAAAAAAAAAAAAAAAAAAAAAAAAAATCACATAGACGCTTGTGAATGTTCACAACAGTTTCCTTCTCTGCAACGAGAAATTCTATCACAATTCGCTGCTTATAACGCAAGTTGCTAACACGCTCCAATTCAACGGTTTAGGGCAGCCGTATTATTTGGCCGGTTGCGGTGCAATTTGGTGCACAAAATTGGCACATGCCATATTTGAAGTGTGCAAAATGTCATGCTTCTATCTTCATTATTATCTGAGAAAAACGATGTGGTGCATTACTTTCTGAACGCTCCTCGTACTTAGCTGTGTTGGAAAATTGATGGAGCGCATAATTAATACCCGACTAATGTGGCATCTAGAGAAAAAACATCTCTTAGCCCCACAGCAAGCAGGATTCAGAAAACACAGATCCACTGAAGAATAGATCACTTATATAACTCAGAAAATTGAGGGCGCTTTGCAGACGACGTAGCCCTGGGGATCTCAGAGGAATATATCACTACGGCAAGCATTCGGATGCAGCATGCCCTAATATCATTGGAAAAGTGGGCCACGGCATGGCTAGTCAAGATAAATGAAGGGAAAATATCATACACAGTGTTTTCTCTCTCAAACAAACCACAGATCTCCAAATGCTAAATGGGAAAAACCTACATCTGGATGAAAACCCAAACTACCTAGGCATTACCTTTGATCGCCGCTTGACTTGGAAAATCCAGATTAAAAAAACAGGACAAGAGCAAGGCAGAGAATGGCAATCATGAAAAAACTTGCTGGCACGGGTTGGGGAGCAAGCGAGAGAGTATTAAATACGCTATATACTGGGCGAGTGAGACCAGTCTTAGAATATGGCATTGCATCATGGTCAACGGCAGCTAAGTTCAACTTTGACCAAAATAAACAGAACGCAAAACCAAGCATTGAGAATCATAACAGGGGGCATGAAGTCAACACCCATTGAAGAGTTGGAAAAGATCACTCACCTCCAGCCTATGGAGGATAGAAGAGATAGCAGAGCCCAGCAACAAGCCGAGAAAATCAGGAGGCTGATAGACCACCCAATGCACCAGAGAATAAATGGACTTTTAAAGGGAAGACTGAAGCGAAGCAACTTTGTAGAGACAGTCAAAACAAAGATGAGAGCAGACTCCATAAACGCAGTATCAACAGCTAGACCAATATGTACTGCACACAAGCTCCCAATTTGGAAACAACCGTGCTTCCCTGAAATGATAGAAAAAGTTCCTGGTATTGAGAGAAAGAACAGCCAAAATGAAACAGAAAGGAGAGACCTAACTACAAAATATATAGAGAAACATTACCCAAGCAACACCTGTATCCATGCATACACAGATGGATCAGCAACTAATGCAACAGAAGATGGGGGTGTGTGGCGAAAGGTTTTCCTATTATGATGATAGTGGTAGAGCAGAAGTAGAATCTCTCTCCAGAAAGTATGAAGTTCCAGCGCCCGAGAAGTACACTGGTATCACAAGTGAGTTACAGCTGTGAATACTCTGAGCTGGACAATAGATTAGGCTCCAGAAGTATACGTTGCTACTTTCGCTATCGTAACCCTATGTGATAATATAATTAAATTTTAAAAGGTAACTCAAAATTTTAACAGTTAAAAATTTAACAAGTCAAATGAGTACAATTATCCAATTTATTATGTACATCTATATATTCTTGTAATGAGAAATGGTTGTTGTAAGATGGTAAAATGTATGATTATTTACAGTTGAATGGGGAAAAAAAAAACACAAATAGTAATACGTCTTACAAGGAGAAAGGACAGGAAAAACCTACGTTGCGGCCACAAGGCCTTCGTCAGGGACAGACAAACAAGACAGGAGGGAAAGAGAAAATGAGAATTAAGTAGAGAACATGAAACTATAAAAATAAGAGAAAAATAACTCCCTTGTGTCCAGTCACATGTCCAGTCACAGAAGATTATTTACAGTTACAAATCAAATAAACAAGTTAAAAAGTCTTGGATTTATCTTCCACTGAACTTATAAAACAAGTTTGTCACATTATCTCTTGCCATCTAGTTGTCATCATTAAACAGTCGTTTTAGAAACTGCTCACAGGATTTGTTGGATGGATACACATAAACTCAACTTATGTTATTAGCCACGTCTGCTCGAGGTTCCTCCAACACACTGGAGTACGGAAGACTTTCCTTCAGCCCGCCCTATAACTACGGGGGACTAAGGTGTTGAAGATTAGTTGACCTCTAGGCTTCAGTGAGCTGGATCAACTTCTTCAAGTCGTTAGTTTCTCGATCAGGAATGATCATAAACATTGATCATAAAAACCTGGAACAAAAGGTAATAGGTGGCCATGTTGTTCCAACAATCTCACCATCCACTGCTGTTCATGATGCGACCATGTCTTCAGTGTTTGTATATAAATGAATGAATCATGGTAGTATGTTACAGAGATAGCATGATAAGATAATGTATACTGTGCAGAATTAACAATATACATGAATAAATCACATGTTATGATACATGGGTACGATATAACCTTTGCCTTCCACTTATGGATGTCAAGTCACTTATGTACTTGTGTGGCGAGAGGTTTTATTTGGCTGTAGGATCAGTATAGTACTGAAAATTACAGAAATAGAATTTCTGCAGAAAATGGTGAAGTCCCAGTGTCTGAGAGAACTACTGGTATCACAAATTAGTTACGGCTGTGAATGATCTGATCTCGAAACAATAGTATAGAGGAGACCGACATAAAGCGCCACCTCTGCTGTGTAACTAATTGTGATATTAAACAAAGCAAGGAAACAGATTTTTACTTAATAATGATAAAATTGACAAGTCGTTCAAAATACAATTTCCTTATATTTTATTTAGTATATATACACTATCTACTCTTGTGCTGAAAGGTGAATGTTGCAAAAAAATGGAATGAAATGAATTGGTAAGTTTACATATGATTTACAAATATTTATATTTATAAATATTACAACACGTTTTCCAATTATAGGAACAAAAATTATATCAGCTGTGCTGTTAATTAAGGATATAACGTTTATCAGCTATGCTGTTATTTACGTATAATTTATCC
The DNA here is from genome assembly GCA_024509875.1 of Oreohelix idahoensis. Classification (NCBI taxonomy): domain Eukaryota; kingdom Metazoa; phylum Mollusca; class Gastropoda; order Stylommatophora; family Oreohelicidae; genus Oreohelix; species Oreohelix idahoensis. Next base: position 118,524 of record JAMPIV010016217.1, on the reverse strand, counting down.
ACTATGATCTTATTATTGTCTCTTGCTACGCTAATTCACGTTTTCTTCATTGACAGTTCTATGCTCACAATGCCGACAGAAATGGTACTAATGTGTACTCATCTCTCTTAAGTCTGTTCTTCTTTGTTTGGTTCACACCACCGGCAGAGTATCGTTCCTTTAGCCCACCCAAGACTGAGGGGGACCAAAGATGTAGAGTCTGGTCAACCTCTATGCTCCTGCGGAGTTCCAGGCAGCGGGATTGACTCGAACATACGACCTCAGGTTTTTAGGACACAATTAAACCTGTAACAAAGCAAAAATAGGGGCTAATTTCTGTCCCCAAGCCCACCTATTTCTAGTGTGAGTGAAATGAGCGTGTCTCCGATGTATGCATGTGGGATGAATGACAACATGGCTCAGTATGATTTAGCAATAGCGAGACAAGACAGGTGTCTACTTGCAAAACATTCTTTTTGATAAACTAATACATGGATACATTCAATAATATAGATTCAATACATGAATACATTTTATACATGAATACATCCCATAATATAAATCAATACATGAATAAATCCAATAATATGTACACCTAGGTGTGATACAACAATGTCCTTCCCCCTATACTATATCACGCCCTCTCTGACAATAGCTGGTAACATATATCCTAACAATATTGTTATGTTCTTATGATAGGAGTATATGAGATGAGGACTGGTTGGTGATATATCAGGTTGGAGTTATAGGAGACAATAGATTGGAGTTAGATGCGACAATAGAATGAGTCCTGACAAGGACGGTTTTGGTTATATTGGAGTTGGTCTTATCTGAGACAATAGATTGAGTTATAGGAGACAATAGATTGAGTCCTAACAAGGACTGTTTTGGTTATATTGCAGGTTATAGGAGACAATAGATTGAGTCCTAACAAGGACTGTTTTGGTTATATTGCAGTTTGGAATTATCAGAGACAATAGACTGAAGTTATAGACTGACAATAGATTGAAGTATAGGAGACAATAGGTTGAAGTATGAGTCCTATTAGTCTTCGTCTATTCAATCTTAATAGGAAATACAATCATTATACTTAATTCCCCCCAAGATACAATCAGTAACCTGATAGGTAGTATAAATGACACACAACAAATACCAACGGTTATCGTAAAAATATTTACCCTCCTAAGATTTTAAACTGGCCAGGTTTTGACGCGACTTAGTGAAGTAGGTTGCAGGTCGATGCCCTCAGGTAAGTTACCATAAATCAAGGTGACAGCTTCTCCCTCTTCAGTCTGTATCTCTGGCGTCAAGTTCGGGGTTGCGTGGTTAGCATAAAATCCGCCCGATTATATAGTCAAGTAACTACTTGAGGAAAGCTTTCGGTTGGTTCCTGGCGGAGCAAGTTGATTGGTTTCCTCCGGTTTTGTACCTGGTCTCATACAGCCTAATTTTATTCAGTTTTCATCGGCCATCTTGCGTGAACAAGATGGCCGTTAATTTATTCTGTCTCAGAGACTGGTGAACGTTGATCGTTGATTGGTTGAAGCAAATCTGTATCTCGACATAGTGATTAACAAAGTAGTGGGTTACACTTCGTTTCACGACATAGCCCCCTCCTTTCCTAGCTGTGACTTGTCATAGCTGACGTGTAAACCCCTGCTGTGGTTAATCCTTTTGCGTCTGTCCTTCCAGAGTACTAGGGTGTCGACTTAAAAAATCAGCTCCTACATTGTCTCTTCCCGGAATGTAATTCACGGTAAAGGAATAAGGCGCAAGAAGCAGACTCCACCTTAACAATCTCGAATTCAGTTTTTTAGATGCAGCCAAGAATGTTAAAGGTTGGTGATCGCTTTGGACAATGAAGTGTGTCCCATACAGATAAGGTGAAAATTTGTTGATGGACCAAATTAGAGCTAAACATTCCTTCTCTATGGTCGAGTAGTTCAACTCAGCTGCATTCAGCTTCCTACTGGCGTAGGCGACTGGTAAAAGTTTCTCCGGCTGGGCTTTTGATTTCTACAAGAGAGTTGCACCAATACCTATACTGCTAGCGTCCGTTCTTAATACAAATTCCTGTGTGATATCGGGTAGTGTAAGGATGGGTTTGCTGGTGAGTTTTGCTTTTAGCTCTGTGTAAGCTTTTTCACAATCAGCATTCCATTGGATTTTGTCAGGCTGTCCTTTCTTCGTTAAGTTAGTTAATGGTGCACACAGAGAGTTAAAATGGGGTATGTACTTCTGATAGAACCCACATAAAGACACGAATGATCTCACATCTTTCTTCGTTTGAGGTCTGGGTGCCTTCTTTAGCTTCTCTATATTCTTTGGGTCAGGAGACATATGACCTGTAGAAATAGTGTGACCTAAGAATTCCAACTCCTTACAACCGATATAGCACTTGGTTGGACGTGCAGTCAATCCAGTTTCTCTCAGTCTGTCAAACAACATGGAGAGCGCTACTATATGCTCTTCAAATGTGTTTGTAGCAACAAGAATGTCATCCATAAAGTTAGTGATATGGGGATTTTGTAGAGGTTCCAATAATTTCCTCATCATTCTTGAAAATATACTTGGAGCATTTTTCAGCCCAAAGGGTAGTACATTAAACTCGTAGTGTCCGTCTGATGTACTGAATGCCAGCATTTTCCTAACTTCTGGTTTCACTGGTATTTGGTAGTATCCCTTGCTTAGATCTACCTTCGATAAATACCTAGCCTTACTCAGTGCAGAGAACAGCTGGTTGGTGTCAGGTAATGGGTCCACCTGAGATTCTGTGATCGCATTAAGCTTCCGGTAGTCAATACATAACCTGTGTTCATCACTCGGTTTTCTCATTAGCACCACACTTGAGCTATAGGGAGAGTCTGACTTCGAGATAATTTTCTCCTTCAACAGATAATCAACTTCCTCCCTTAGTGCTTGGGCTTTCGCATAGGGTATAGGGTATGTTCTCATGCATACTGGGGTAGGGTCGGTAACCTTCATGTCGTACTCTAACAGATTCGTCCGACCTGGCTTATCTGTGAGCACATCAGCATGGGTTTCCAACACTTTCTGAACCCTCTTCTTCTGCTCTGGAGTTAAATGTTCACTAATATTTACTTGAACATAATCCTCTGTAGTTGTGAGTGGATACTCCATAGAGTGAAGTGGTTCACCGTGCATTTCTGTTGCAATGGCTAGGGTCATAATATGTGCAACTTCTGATGATTCCTTGTCATAGTATTTTTTAAGAAGATTGACATGATATACCTTCTCCTTTCCTTTCTTGTCAATCTTATAATTGGTCCTGGAAAATTTCTCCAGTATGACATAGGGTCCCTGCCATCCAATCTGCAATTTATTATTGCTGCTTGGCAACAGTAATAACACCTTTTCACCCACCTTCAGTTCCCTATCCTTTGCTTTTTTGTTGTAGTACGCAGCATGCTTCCTCCTGGCCTGTCTTAAGTTATCATTGGCCAGTTTCCAACCTGCTTTCAATCGAGATGTCAGCTCGTTGACGTACTGGTATGCGGAAGTCACTGTTTCCTCTGCCTTTTCATCAGTCCATGTCCGCAGCAATGCTTCCAGTGGACCTTTTATTGGTCTTCCAAACAACAATGTAGCTGGAGCCAATTCAGTTGAGTTGTGGGGTACTTCCCTATATGCAAATAGTGCAGCGGGTAAGTATGTATCCCAAGTATCAGGTTTTTCACTCGCCAGCTTTCTAAGGATTGAAATTAGCGTACCATTGAACCGCTCTACTTGACCGTTCCCTTGGGCATGGTAGGGACTACAATGATAGTGCCTGGCTTGAAATATCCTGAATACTTCTTGTGTTAGCTTTCCCTTAAACTGAGACCCATTGTCAGTCAATATCTGATGCGGGAAACCTAATCGGGTAAATATTGTCAACAGGGCCTCTGCCACGTGTTTTGAATCTATAGCTGACATGGCCACTGCTTCTCCCCACATAGAGCAAGTATCAACCAAGGTTAAGATGTAAGCATTTCTCTTCTTGGTCCTAGTGAGGGGTCCAACAATATCTACTGCAACACGTTCAAAAGGGGTTCCCATAATAGGCATTTCTCCCAGTGTTGCTGGTGCAGTCCTATGCTTAGGAGCTACTCTTTGGCATTCTGGACAAGATCTTACATATCTTTTTATGTCCTCTGTAATTCCTGGCCAGAAGTAGTGACAGGCTATCCTTTGTCCAGTGGCCCCTATTCCCATATGTCCACTGAAGGGTATAGCATGTCCTAGCGTCATAACCTTCTCCCTGTAAGATTTTGGCACTACAAGCTGTCCATGCCCTTTAGGTCCTGTTCCAGCTTTTCTGTATAGTAGGCCATTCTTCATATACAAGTCTCCTTTCTCTGGAGGGTTATGGGCTTTAGGCAATTTGCCAAAACAAGGCTTCAATGTGCTGTCTGCTGCTTGAGCCTTTTTCATCTCTTCTGGATGAGTATTGATAGGATTCTCCTCCATTTTCCTGGAGCTTTCCCTGGTCTGGACTGTTGCCATAACTACAGGTTTTATAGGTTCTCCAAGGAAAACATACCTACACCCCAAAATCAAAGGGTAAATAGGGTCGTCCATCACTGCTGCTTTGATTTCTCCTTCCACATAGCGAGAACTTATGTTGATTCGAGCTATGGGTAGTGTCATGGTTCTTGCTCCCTTGATCGGTCCTCTGATTTCCACTGTTTCTGTGGTTATCTGGTCAGGACTCACTAAAGAAGAGCACACAACTGAATCAAAGTCCAATCCTGTGTCATATAAACACAGTACTTGAGTGCCATTCACGGTCACTTCCTCACAGACAGGGGGATGATGGAAGTCTTTCTGACTTACTGCCATTTCCTTCCTTCCCTGATTCCCTGTTGTAAGACATGCAGCATGATGAGGAGGATTCTTCCTTCTGCAGTCCGCAGTATTGTGGTTACTCATTAGACAAGTTTTACACCACTTTCCTTCCTTCCGGTAAGGTGTCTTATCCGATCTTAGAGGGTTTTTGTCCTTTTGGTCAAATCTTTGTTTGTTCCTTGTGGCATGGTCCTTTTGTTCATATTTGGTATAGTTTTGTGATGATTTGAAGTTTTCACCCTGCTTCTTCTTATTTCCTAATAATTCTGCCTGAGCTGCTTGATATCTCTCAGCAACAGTTACAATATCTCCCAATCTCTCTGCTCCTTGTTCCATGATAAACTTCCTCATTTCTTGAGGCATGGACTCTTTCACTTGCTCCATCATTATCATTTCTTTCAGGTCCTGACACTTTCCTAAACTACTCCATTTTTCCAAATAGGTTTCCAATCTAGCAGAGAACTGGTGATAGTTTTCTCCTGGAAGAAGTTTAGCTGTTCGGAATTTCTTTCTATATGATTCTGAGTTCTTTTCATATCTCACAAGCAGTGCCTGTTTCAGGATTTCATAATCTTCCTGGTCATCTCTTGAGAGCTTCAAATATACATCGTAGGCAACACCTCTCAATCCCTGAGATAGTTTAAGACTCCACTTTTCTTTCACTAAGCCATAGGTAGTGGCAAGTCTTTCGTATCTATCCAGGTACGACTCAATGGCGTCTTCTTTCTCAACAAATGGGTCCAGATGAAAATTCATGGCCCCACTTGAGGTGCTCTGGCTGGAGCTACTCTCAGAGTGAGGTGAGCTCCCACCATTATTGCCAGTATTTGCCTGAATTTCAAGCTCTTTTAATCTCAACTGATGGTCTCTCTCTGCTTGTAATTTCCTTTCCTCAGCTTCAATTTTCTTTGCCTCATTTTCAGCCTCCCATTTCTAATCTTTTGTCTTCTCTCTCAGCTTCTGCTTGCAACCGCCTTTCCTCAGCCTCAAATTTCTTTGCTTCTCTAACAGCCTCTAATTTCCTTGCTTCAGTCTCTAATTGCAACTTTCTTTCTTCCCTATCCATGTGTTTGTCCACTTCTGTTGTGACATACTGAGTAAGAGCATCACCTGTCATATTTAATTCCTTACCCATCTGCATGACCGCAGTCCTGAACTTCACTAGATCAGCCATGGCGTTACTTAGAGAGGGTATGTAAATTTACTATAACCAAATTATTGTAATTAAAATTAATTACTTTAAATGAACAAAAAATTTCCGTGCAACTTTGTGAGCATCAACTATTTACTGAGTACTAAATGGTACTCCTCCTAAGAAAATATTGTTTTAAAAAATCCTAAAATAGAATTTTTTTTCAAAAAATAAAAATTTATTTTCTTATGTTACCTATGGGTGGCACAAGATAGAGTGTAGATAGATGAATAGACTAAGTATGGCTCAAGATATACAGAAATATTACAGGAACGAGCCCCCAGTGTGGCGAGAGGTTTTATTTGGCTGTAGGATCAGTATAGTACTGAAAATTACAGAAATAGAATTTCTGCAGAAAATGGTGAAGTCCCAGTGTCTGAGAGAACTACTGGTATCACAAATTAGTTACGGCTGTGAATGATCTGATCTCGAAACAATAGTATAGAGGAGACCGACATAAAGCGCCACCTCTGCTGTGTAACTAATTGTGATATTAAACAAAGCAAGGAAACAGATTTTTACTTAATAATGATAAAATTGACAAGTCGTTCAAAATACAATTTCCTTATATTTTATTTAGTATATATACACTATCTACTCTTGTGCTGAAAGGTGAATGTTGCAAAAAAATGGAATGAAATGAATTGGTAAGTTTACATATGATTTACAAATATTTATATTTATAAATATTACAACACGTTTTCCAATTATAGGAACAAAAATTATATCAGCTGTGCTGTTAATTAAGGATATAACGTTTATCAGCTATGCTGTTATTTACATATAATTTATCCACTATGATCTTATTATTGTCTCTTGCTACGCTAATTCACGTTTTCTTCATTGACAGTTCTATGCTCACAATGCCGACAGAAATGGTACTAATGTGTACTCATCTCTCTTAAGTCTGTTCTTCTTTGTTTGGTTCACACCACCGGCAGAGTATCGTTCCTTTAGCCCACCCAAGACTGAGGGGGACCAAAGATGTAGAGTCTGGTCAACCTCTATGCTCCTGCGGAGTTCCAGGCAGCGGGATTGACTCGAACATACGACCTCAGGTTTTTAGGACACAATTAAACCTGTAACAAAGCAAAAATAGGGGCTAATTTCTGTCCTCAAGCCCACCTATTTCTAGTGTGAGTGAAATGAGCGTGTCTCCGATGTATGCATGTGGGATGAATGACAACATGGCTCAGTATGATTTAGCAATAGCGAGACAAGACAGGTGTCTACTTGCAAAACATTCTTTTTGATAAACTAATACATGGATACATTCAATAATATAGATTCAATACATGAATACATTTTATACATGAATACATCCCATAATATAAATCAATACATGAATAAATCCAATAATATGTACACCTAGGTGTGATACAACAATGTCCTTCCCCCTATACTATATCACGCCCTCTCTGACAATAGCTGGTAACATATATCCTAACAATATTGTTATGTTCTTATGATAGGAGTATATGAGATGAGGACTGGTTGGTGATATATCAGGTTGGAGTTATAGGAGACAATAGATTGGAGTTAGATGCGACAATAGAATGAGTCCTGACAAGGACTGTTTTGGTTATATTGGAGTTGGTCTTATCTGAGACAATAGATTGAGTTATAGGAGACAATAGATTGAGTCCTAACAAGGACTGTTTTGGTTATATTGCAGGTTATAGGAGACAATAGATTGAGTCCTAACAAGGACTGTTTTGGTTATATTGCAGTTTGGAATTATCAGAGACAATAGACTGAAGTTATAGACTGACAATAGATTGAAGTATAGGAGACAATAGGTTGAAGTATGAGTCCTATTAGTCTTCGTCTATTCAATCTTAATAGGAAATACAATCATTATACTTAATTCCCCCCAAGATACAATCAGTAACCTGATAGGTAGTATAAATGACACACAACAAATACCAACGGTTATCGTAAAAATATTTACCCTCCTAAGATTTTAAACTGGCCAGGTTTTGACGCGACTTAGTGAAGTAGGTTGCAGGTCGATGCCCTCAGGTAAGTTACCATAAATCAAGGTGACAGCTTCTCCCTCTTCAGTCTGTATCTCTGGCGTCAAGTTCGGGGTTGCGTGGTTAGCATAAAATCCGCCCGATTATATAGTCAAGTAACTACTTGAGGAAAGCTTTCGGTTGGTTCCTGGCGGAGCAAGTTGATTGGTTTCCTCCGGTTTTGTACCTGGTCTCATACAGCCTAATTTTATTCAGTTTTCATCGGCCATCTTGCGTGAACAAGATGGCCGTTAATTTATTCTGTCTCAGAGACTGGTGAACGTTGATCGTTGATTGGTTGAAGCAAATCTGTATCTCGACATAGTGATTAACAAAGTAGTGGGTTACACTTCGTTTCACGACAACTTGCTGGTATGTCGTAAGCTTCCAGGCAAGAACTAGCCATGATATATGTGGTTAACCAATTAATGGTTATGCTTCCTGACAATGCCGGTGAAGGTTATCTCTGGTTAGCGTCATTCCCTTTTTTATTATATCTGCTACAATCAATCAGAAATAAAATCTGAAATAAAATGATATTAGTAATACATATATTTTTAATAAACTTACATACCCTCTTAGGATTAATAAGCTCACGGTGAGACTGTATTGGCTTAATTTAATCTGCCCTGCATGCAGCGTGAAAATATAACTTTTCTTGCAGATGCTGTCTTCCAGTTTCTCTCTCTGGCTTCTGGATTTGGTGTGTGTGATTTTCAACGCGCCCCTATGTCCTTATATTTCAGTCTCTCGCCCGTACGAGAAAGCACCTCCCAAATTCCCCAAAAGATTTTAGTTTCATCTCCTGATTTGAGGCGATTTGAAGCAATCTGTGTTTTTCCTGTACTTGTTTTTCTCTTCTGTTCACTACACACTTATATTCTTCCGTCCTTCCTATGTATCATTCCCTTTTCCCCATAGGAGGCTTTCATTCCATATAAGTTTTATCCAAATCCGTTGAGGCTTGTTAGTGTAATAAATTTTTAAAGATTATTAGCTAACTTTTAGCCGATGTGATGAAGGTGAAAAATATTAATTATCTTTAAAACTATTTATATTTGAATAATATCCTTTTGGATATAATTCCTAATCTATCTCCTTTGTTGAGTTATATTTATTTAATATTATTCCAACCGGGCGTTCTCCGGTAGTTAATAATTTAATTTTCAGTAAATGCATACTTTTAAAGTCCGCCATACATTCCTATATAGCTATTTCCTCATTCTTGCAATACCGTTCCAGCTAAACGTAATTCACATTTCCACTGTCTACAAACTTCAAAGCAAGATCCGCCGAGTGTTATTACTGCGCTGTGTGTATGTGGGTGTCGCGTGGGCGTGTGTCGCGCTACAACCAAGCAAGTGTTAACAAATCTCGCTACAGGGTGGAGGAGTCGTCCTGAGCTTAAGCAATGGCCCACAAAAAAAGATAGCAGTCGCAACAGGGACATTTTCAAGTAACTTCAGAGCAGAGGCAGAAACCCTAAACACTGCATCAGAAATTCTAATGACAGAATGTCGTGAAACGACTCTCACCGACTTTTTCTTCTGTCTATTATTTTATTCCTCTAAAAATCTCTATCGTTAGATTGAAAACTTTTTCCCTTCAGTTGACTTTTTCATTCTTATAATGAAAGAGTCTCTCTCTCTTTAACAGTATTTTACTAGCTCAGGATTCTCGGTCCAAGGTAATAAATTATTCCCTTAGCCAGCGAAATTCATTTCTAACTCGAAGGTGAAACACAGTACAACGACCGGAAGTGACCTGTGTTGGGTTCACAGAGGGAACTCATGTAAAACAGCCGGCAACGATGAACGAACGCTAGGGCGAGTTGAAACGAAGTTAACTTGATATCCATGCGACCAAAAGATGTATTTGCAACAATGCCACCCAAATCACAGCCCACCCCTGCCCGGGAACCTCACCTGGAATTTTAGGAGGGAATTTTAAGCGGTCATTCTTCTGGTAACCATCGTTCGTAGCAGATGTGATTGTATGGGCCTCGGTCGAGGCTACTTTGTACTTGTTGCAAAATATCCTTAGTGAATTCGTTGAGCGAAGTAAGGAGATCTAATACTGCTGATTTTATAACATGAATAATCATATGTTTATCAACAGCTTGCTATTGCAGTAACTTTTTGTTAATGTTTAAATGCATTTCATTTTCAGTGACAATAACTGTTATTTGCATCTTTACAGATCACTCAAACTAATGTATGAGTTTGCAAAGTTCCTAAACCTAATTAACTCCTGATCTTTATCTCACAGCCTGGCAGAAATAAGACAGGGTTAAAATAATTGATGTATATTATTGTTGTTACTTTGAGATTTGCATATTGATCCAAGCAAAATAGAAGTGTATTAGTGGTTCTTCTATTTTCTATTTCTTATAAGACTTCTGTGTTCTCTGCCAAGACTACAAACTTGATAACAGTGTCTCAATCACTTCTTCTCACTTTGTCACATAAGGGACATTAATGTGTTTTTCATTATGGAAGGTTCTTTACATGTATTTAATGCAATTCTATGCATATACCATGTTGTATGATTGAAGAACTATTTTATGTATGATTGAAGAACTATTTTATTATCAGTATATGAATGTTATTTGCTACAGGAACCAGGACTTTAAGAATGCTTGCAATTATTTAGCTATTTAATGAATTTACCACTTGACTGACAAAATGTAAGTCAGCAGTTCTCAAGCCTTGAGACCATGACTACCTTCCAAATGATTTACTGCTTGAGTAAGCAAGAATGTAAATCATTGGTTCTCAGACCTTGGCAGCAATGACACCCCACCAAGTTAAAGCAGCATAGGAAACTATTACCCGGTGGTTCTCAAACCATTGTTGACAGTGACCCCAGAATTAAAATACTGCTCTATGGGCACTAGGTGAACCAGTGGTTCTCAACCATTTGATGACCCCAGCCCCTACCTCACAGTTTGTGAAACTCATTGCCACATGGGGAAAACCACTGCTGTAAAAAAGCAGACAGCCAGATAGAGACTGAGAACTCAAGATACACTATAATGTCAGTTAAGAAGTGGTAGTTCATATCTAATAGATAACACAGTTACTAAATAGTAGTTAACCTTGTGTTAATTTAATTTCTGATGGACGCTTACCGGCCATCAGACTTAGGAGATGACTGCTCTTGAAACCACTAATGGGATTTCAATTGTTTCCAGTCCACCCAGGTTGCGGTTGCAAAGATACTAAACCAGGTTGCGGTTACGAGGTACTAACCCAGGTTGCGGTTACAAAGCAAAAAACTCAGGTTGCGGTTACCAGATACTAAACCAGGTTGCGGTTACCAGATACCTAAACCAGGTCCAGGGTACAAGTCCATGGTACCAAGATTACCCTTACCCAACCTTATCCTATCACCCAGTAACCATACCACACATCCCATAAACAGAAGAGGCATTCAGCAGAGGTGACTTACCCCATCCTTATCTGTGATGTGCACTGAGTCCAGGGAAGCAGACTCTGACACCCTCTGAACCCATTAACTGTTATAAGACCAACCTGCTGGGGCAGACCAAACCAAGAGAGTCCGAACCAAAATCATCTCCGCAGCTACTACAGGCCTTCGGAGAGTTGAGTATAATACCTACCAGCAACACTACCATAGAAAAGATCTCTGGTCCAAGTGATGACCAACACTAGTTGTTTTTTTTTATTTAAACAGTATAGCTAAACCTTTTTTTCATATTTATATGTGTTATATAAAAAAGATGAAAGATTCTATACCCTTTTATCCAATTTAACATAACAGAGTCTGTTGTTATTTTTCTTGTTAACTTTATTTGGGTTGTATTTTGTTTTAAATATAAATCTACACCCTGGGGGCTCAGCCATAATTCAATTAATTTCTATTGGGTCGGGATATTTTAAATGTGGCTGGACACCAAATCTCTTTCTCAACCTTATGTGCTTTACACAGTCCTTTTGTAGGATTCCTGAGGAAGAATTTATCGTCCAGAAAATATCTTGTTTAGTGTTACCAGAATTCTCTTTTTTAGTAAATTTCTAGTACACCATTTCCCGAGGAGAGGCAGTTCTATTATAAACTTGGAAGCTATCAATAAGACATTATTATCTGTATTCTTCCATTCCGTTCAAGCTGACCTATCTCCTCAAACGCCCTCGCGACAACTGGGACGCTCGGGTCCGGGATAAACTCTTATTTCATATTTAGACACTTGTCTGAGATATGAAAACTCTTTATCTTTCCTAGATCACTACTGCTGTAGGTACTTGTCACTTATTGGTGTCCAAGTCTAGGATTAGATTAAAGAGGGGACATATAAATTACCCTAGACTAAAATACATATAAATTTTTGCAAGAAAAACAGATTTTAAGTTGTGTTATGAGAACTCTTCTTGGTGGTACTGCTGGAAATTAGTTACCTATTGTTAACTAAATTTTAATTTGATAGTTATCTAATGATGGTTTGATATAATATATGGTTTTGTAATACTTTAGTATAGTTAAGACTATAGAAAATATTTTTGCCTTAATTATTGTTTGTGAGTTAGAGATCTCATACTCGCTCAACGAACCACTACGGATATAATGGAAGAATCTGTAGAGTTGAATGAGTGGAGAACATTCTGGACAGAGTTAGCCATTGAGTGTGAACTCTCCGGAGAAGAACTGGATACTTTTGTTTCACAAAAGATGGAAAAATGCAGGATGATAGAAGGACTGAAGAAATGGACCGCACAATCATATAAGATTGGAAAATTATGTGGCTTCTCTGGAAGTTTGCTGGAAAATTATGTCTCGGAACAGGAAGAATGTTTCATGAGCATAATGGGGCAACAGAAGGAAGGGAAAGCAAAATGCAAGGAAGAGAATGTGAAACATGAGAGACAAAGACAAGAAAAATCCCTCCAGTGTAAGGAAGAACTGCAAGAAATGGAAACTCAGTTTCAACCTACAAAAATGGAATCCAGGGATAAACTTGGATCTAGGAATACTCATCATGCCACTCCTTTGCCAGTTGCATCACCATACTCAGCGGTAAATATAACTGCACCACATGAAGCCAAGTCTATGTCTCAGAATTCAGGCTCAGACAGAGCAGAGGTACAGATATCTAAATGGAGACATCTAGACTATCCTGAAAACAAGATTGAGCACAGCGGTGCTAATAATCTGAAGAGACCTTCCTCATCCTCAGCAAAAACTCACAACAGGCATACCAACAACAACCGCACCAACAACCTGGTAAATAGGATCGCTCAACCAAATAGGATCACTCAACAGAAAAGGATTACGCAACCCTATGGGAAGGGAAGGGATGTTCTTGAACATCACCTGTCGGCCAACTTACATCAGTTAGACTGTATGCGCCGAGACCCAATCCCACAGACTTCTTACAAAGCTAAGGTCCCTGCCATGGATGGGAACTTGACGAAGGCCCGGAATGGATACAGGGATTCTCAAAATGTGGAGACTGCCACAGTAAATGGAGAAGAAATCACCTGTTTGTATTATCAAGGTCTTGGGTGTGATGCCCTTGTCTCAGCCTCTGTTATCGACCTTGATCAAGTCACCGAAGAGGATGTTGAGGTAACAGCACCCATGATAATCAACAGAAGGATGATTTTGCCTTTAGCTTATGTAGAAGTTAGGTCGAACTTTGTAAACGGCAAAGTAAAGGCCGCAATATTAGATGAACGAATTTACCCGATACCTCAAGGAGGGAATATATCATCTTAGGAGACTCAGCACGATCCAGAGACGGCGTGACTGAACAGGCTATGGAGACTCCAATGCCTAACTCATCTTCCAATATTTTCACTGAAAAGTTGGAAGAGTGCAAAGGGATTGACCACCCCAGTGCACTTAATTCTGAACAAGTTTTGATAGTCTCACCCACTATCTGCGTGCAGAAAGTGAAGCCGGTCCAAATTTCCTTGGTACCTGGTGGGATGAAACATGTTTCAGAAATACCTTCCTTTAACATGGGAGAAGCGGCTGTAGAGGAACAGGACCCTCAAGCACTAAGACTTCACTCAGTTCCGATAACCTCACCCACTCTCTGGGATCAGAAAGTGAAGCCGGTCCAAATTTCCTTGGTACCTGGTGGGATGGAACATGTTTCAGGAATATCTTCCTTTAACACGGGAGAAAGGGCTAAAGAGGAACATGAGCCTCAAGCACTTAGTCTTCAGTCAGTTCCAATAACCTCACCCACTCTCTGGGATCAGAAAGTGAAGCGGGTCCAAATTTCCTTGGTACCTGGTGGGCAGGAACAAATGATAGACTTATCTTTCTCTGTCACTGGAGAAACAGCGATAGAGGAACATACACGCTCTCATACCTGGGAAGATAGGTATGTGTCCTTAGACAGGTCAAGCAATATGACTAAAATAAGGTTGTGTATGAGGTTGGCAACCTCATCATGCAAAACTATTTGCTATAGATCCAATTGTAAGCAGAGTGTAGGCTTTAGGGCAAGCTCTTTGCCAGGAGGCAAGCTTCAATGGAGGATCCAGAAGGGAGAAAACAAGAGGGGGATATTTTTGCGAGCAGGCTTGCTCAACCCACCTCAACTACTTATTGAAGAGGAAACGGATAGCCAGGTGTGGATTACAGGCATACCGTTTGACAGAGGAAAAATAGGAAATATTTGGATTGAAGGAATGGAGGACACGATACATGAATGTAGTGTCCGACATAAGAGAAGAGTCGGCTCGAACTTAGTTGGCCGTTGGCCGAACTTTCAAAAGGGGGCTTATGTCGTGAAACGACTCTCACCGACTTTTTCTTCTGTCTATTTTTTATTCCTCTAAAAATATCTATCGTTAGATTGAAAACTTTATTCCCTTCAGTTGACTTTTTCATTCTTATAATGAAAGAGTCTCTCTCTCTCTTTAACAGTATTTTACTAGCTCAGGATTCTCGGTCCAAGGTAATAAATTATTCCCTTAGCCAGCGAAATTCATTTCTAACTCGAAGGTGAAACACAGTACAACGACCGGAAGTGACCTGTGTTGGGTTCACAGAGGGAACTCATGTAAAACAGCCGGCAACGATGAACGAACGCTAGGGCGAGTTGAAACGAAGTTAACTTGATATCCATGCGACCAAAAGATGTATTTGCAACAATGCCACCCAAATCACAGCCCACCCCTGCCCGGGAACCTCACCTGGAATTTTAGGAGGGAATTTTAAGCGGTCATTCTTCTGGTAACCATCGTTCGTAGCAGATGTGATTGTATGGGCCTCGGTCGAGGCTACTTTGTACTTGTTGCAAAATATCCTTAGTGAATTCGTTGAGCGAAGTAAGTAGATCTAATACTGCTGATTTTATAACATGAATAATCATATGTTTATCAACAGCTTGCTATTGCAGTAACTTTTTGTTAATGTTTAAATGCATTTCCATTTTCAGTGACAATAACTGTTATTTGCATCTTTACAGATCACTCAAACTAATGTATGAGTTTGCAAAGTTCCTAAACCTAATTAACTCCTGATCTTTATCTCACAGCCTGGCAGAAATAAGACAGGGTTAAAATAATTGATGTATATTATTGTTGTTACTTTGAGATTTGCATATTGATCCAAGCAAAATAGAAGTGTATTAGTGGTTCTTCTATTTTCTATTTCTTATAAGACTTCTGTGTTCTCTGCCAAGACTACAAACTTGATAACAGTGTCTCAATCACTTCTTCTCACTTTGTCACATAAGGGACATTAATGTGTTTTTCATTATGGAAGGTTCTTTACATGTATTTAATGCAATCCTATGCATATACCATGTTGTATGATTGAAGAACTATTTTATGTATGATTGAAGAACTATTTTATTATCAGTATATGAATGTTATTTGCTACAGGAACCAGGACTTTAAGAATGCTTGCAATTATTTAGCTATTTAATGAATTTACCACTTGACTGACAAAATGTAAGTCAGCAGTTCTCAAGCCTTGAGACCATGACTACCTTCCAAATGATTTACTGCTTGAGTAAGCAAGAATGTAAATCATTGGTTCTCAGACCTTGGCAGCAATGACACCCCACCAAGTTAAAGCAGCATAGGAAACTATTACCCGGTGGTTCTCAAACCATTGTTGACAGTGACCCCAGAATTAAAATACTGCTCTATGGGCACTAGGTGAACCAGTGGTTCTCAACCATTTGATGACTCAGCCCCTACCTCACAGTTTGTGAAACTCATTGCCACATGGGGAAAACCACTGCTGTAAATAAGCAGACAGCCAGATAGAGACTGAGAACTCAAGATACACTATAATGTCAGTTAAGAAGTGGTAGTTCATATCTAATAGATAACACAGTTACTAAATAGTAGTTAACCTTGTGTTAATTTAATTTCTGATGGACGCTTACCGGCCATCAGACTTAGGAGATGACTGCTCTTGAAACCACTAATGGGATTTCAATTGTTTCCAGTCCACCCAGGTTGCGGTTGCAAAGATACTAAACCAGGTTGCGGTTACGAGGTACTAACCCAGGTTGCGGTTACAAAGCAAAAACTCAGGTTGCGGTTACACAGCACTAAACCAGGTTGAGGTTACCAGATACCTAAACCAGGTCCAGGGTACAGTCCAGGGTACAAGTCCATGGTACCAAGATTACCCTTACCCAACCTTATCCTATCACCCAGTAACCATCCCACACATCCCATAAACAGAAGAGGCATTCAGCAGAGGTGACTTACCCCATCCTTATCTGTGATGTGCACTGAGTCCAGGGAAGCAGACTCTGACACCCTCTGAACCCATTAACTGTTATAAGACCAACCTGCTGGGGCAGACCAAACCAAGAGAGTCCGAACCAAAATCATCTCCGCAGCTACTACAGGCCTTCGGAGAGTTGAGTATAATACCTACCAGCAACACTACCATAGAAAAGATCTCTGGTCCAAGTGATGACCAACACTAGTTGTTTTTTTTTATTTAAACAGTATAGCTAAACCTTTTTTTCATATTTATATGTATATAAAAAAGATGAAAGATTCTATACCCTTTTATCCAATTTAACATAACAGAGTCTGTTGTTATTTTTCTTGTTAACTTTATTTGGGTTGTATTTTGTTTTAAATATAAATCTACACCCTGGGGGCTCAGCCATAATTCAATTAATTTCTATTGGGTCGGGATATTTTAAATGTGGCTGGACACCAAATCTCTTTCTCAACCTTATGTGCTTTACACAGTCCTTTTGTAGGATTCCTGAGGAAGAATTTATCGTCCAGAAAATATCTTGTTTAGTGTTACCAGAATTCTCTTTTTTAGTAAATTTCTAGTACACTATTTCCCGAGGAGAGGCAGTTCTATTATAAACTTGGAAGCTATCAATAAGACATTATTATCTGTATTCTTCCATTCCGTTCAAGCTGACCTATCTCCTCAAACGCCCTCGCGACAACTGGGACGCTCGGGTCCGGGATAAACTCTTATTTCATATTTAGACACTTGTTTGAGATATGAAAACTCTTTATCTTTCCTAGATCACTACTGCTGTAGGTACTTGTCACTTATTGGTGTCCAAGTCTAGGATTAGATTAAAGAGGGGACATATAAATTACCCTAGACTAAAATACATATAAATTTTTGCAAGAAAAACAGATTTTAAGTTGTGTTATGAGAACTCTTCTTGGTGGTACTGCTGGAAATTAGTTACCTATTGTTAACTAAATTTTAATTTGATAGTTATCTAATGATGGTTTGATATAATATATATGGTTTTGTAATACTTTAGTATAGTTAAGACTATAGAAAATATTTTTGCCTTAATTATTGTTTGTGAGTTAGAGATCTCATACTCGCTCAACGAACCACTACGGATATAATGGAAGAATCTGTAGAGTTGAATGAGTGGAGAACATTCTGGACAGAGTTAGCCATTGAGTGTGAACTCTCCGGAGAAGAACTGGATACTTTTGTTTCACAAAAGATGGAAAAATGCAGGATGATAGAAGGACTGAAGAAATGGACCGCACAATCATATAAGATTGGAAAATTATGTGGCTTCTCTGGAAGTTTGCTGGAAAATTATGTCTCGGAACAGGAAGAATGTTTCATGAGCATAATGGGGCAACAGAAGGAAGGGAAAGCAAAATGCAAGGAAGAGAATGTGAAACATGAGAGACAAAGACAAGAAAAATCCCTCCAGTGTAAGGAAGAACTGCAAGAAATGGAAACTCAGTTTCAACCTACAAAAATGGAATCCAGGGATAAACTTGGATCTAGGAATACTCATCATGCCACTCCTTTGCCAGTTGCATCACCATACTCAGCGGTAAATATAACTGCACCACATGAAGCCAAGTCTATGTCTCAGAATTCAGGCTCAGACAGAGCAGAGGTACAGATATCTAAATGGAGACATCTAGACTATCCTGAAAACAAGATTGAGCACAGCGGTGCTAATAATCTGAAGAGACCTTCCTCATCCTCAGCAAAAAACTCACAACAGGCATACCAACAACAACCGCACCAACAACCTGGTAAATAGGATCGCTCAACCAAATAGGATCACTCAACGGAAAAGGATTACGCAACCCTATGGGAAGGGAAGGGATGTTCTTGAACATCACCTGTCGGCCAACTTACATCAGTTAGACTGTATGCGCCGAGACCCAATCCCACAGACTTCTTACAAAGCTAAGGTCCCTGCCATGGATGGGAACTTGACGAAGGCCCGGAATGGATACAGGGATTCTCAAAATGTGGAGACTGCCACAGTAAATGGAGAAGAAATCACCTGTTTGTATTATCAAGGTCTTGGGTGTGATGCCCTTGTCTCAGCCTCTGTTATCGACCTTGATCAAGTCACCGAAGAGGATGTTGAGGTAACAGCACCCATGATAATCAACAGAAGGATGATTTTGCCTTTAGCTTATGTAGAAGTTAGGTCGAACTTTGTAAACGGCAAAGTAAAGGCCACAATATTAGATGAACGAATTTACCCGATACCTCAAGGAGGGAAATATATCATCTTAGGAGACTCAGCACGATCCAGAGACGGCGTGACTGAACAGGCTATGGAGACTCCAATGCCTAACTCATCTTCCAATATTTTCACTGAAAAGTTGGAAGAGTGCAAAGGGATTGACCACCCCAGTGCACTTAATTCTGAACAAGTTTTGATAGTCTCACCCACTATCTGCGTGCAGAAAGTGAAGCCGGTCCAAATTTCCTTGGTACCTGGTGGGATGAAACATGTTTCAGGAATATCTTCCTTTAACATGGGAGAAGCGGCTGTAGAGGAACAGGACCCTCAAGCACTAAGACTTCACTCAGTTCCGATAACCTCACCCACTCTCTGGGATCAGAAAGTGAAGCCGGTCCAAATTTCCTTGGTACCTGGTGGGATGGAACATGTTTCAGGAATATCTTCCTTTAACACGGGAGAAAGGGCTAAAGAGGAACATGAGCCTCAAGCACTTAGTCTTCAGTCAGTTCCAATAACCTCACCCACTCTCTGGGATCAGAAAGTGAAGCGGGTCCAAATTTCCTTGGTACCTGGTGGGCAGGAACAAATGATAGACTTATCTTTCTCTGTCACTGGAGAAACAGCGATAGAGGAACATACACGCTCTCATACCTGGGAAGATAGGTATGTGTCCTTAGACAGGTCAAGCAATATGACTAAAATAAGGTTGTGTATGAGGTTGGCAACCTCATCATGCAAAACTATTTGCTATAGATCCAATTGTAAGCAGAGTGTAGGCTTTAGGGCAAGCTCTTTGCCAGGAGGCAAGCTTCAATGGAGGATCCAGAAGGGAGAAAACAAGAGGGGGATATTTTTGCGAGCAGGCTTGCTCAACCCACCTCAACTACTTATTGAAGAGGAAACGGATAGCCAGGTGTGGATTACAGGCATACCGTTTGACAGAGGAAAAATAGGAAATATTTGGATTGAAGGAATGGAGGACACGATACATGAATGTAGTGTCCGACATAAGAGAAGAGTCGGCTCGAACTTAGTTGGCCGTTGGCCGAACTTTCAAAAGGGGGCTTATGTCGTGAAACGACTCTCACCGACTTTTTCTTCTGTCTATTATTTTATTCCTCTAAAAATCTCTATCGTTAGATTGAAAACTTTTTCCCTTCAGTTGACTTTTTCATTCTTATAATGAAAGAGTCTCTCTCTCTTTAACAGTATTTTACTAGCTCAGGATTCTCGGTCCAAGGTAATAAATTATTCCCTTAGCCAGCGAAATTCATTTCTAACTCGAAGGTGAAACACAGTACAACGACCGGAAGTGACCTGTGTTGGGTTCACAGAGGGAACTCATGTAAAACAGCCGGCAACGATGAACGAACGCTAGGGCGAGTTGAAACGAAGTTAACTTGATATCCATGCGACCAAAAGATGTATTTGCAACAATGCCACCCAAATCACAGCCCACCCCTGCCCGGGAACCTCACCTGGAATTTTAGGAGGGAATTTTAAGCGGTCATTCTTCTGGTAACCATCGTTCGTAGCAGATGTGATTGTATGGGCCTCGGTCGAGGCTACTTTGTACTTGTTGCAAAATATCCTTAGTGAATTCGTTGAGCGAAGTAAGTAGATCTAATACTGCTGATTTTATAACATGAATAATCATATGTTTATCAACAGCTTGCTATTGCAGTAACTTTTTGTTAATGTTTAAATGCATTTCATTTTCAGTGACAATAACTGTTATTTGCATCTTTACAGATCACTCAAACTAATGTATGAGTTTGCAAAGTTCCTAAACCTAATTAACTCCTGATCTTTATCTCACAGCCTGGCAGAAATAAGACAGGGTTAAAATAATTGATGTATATTATTGTTGTTACTTTGAGATTTGCATATTGATCCAAGCAAAATAGAAGTGTATTAGTGGTTCTTCTATTTTCTATTTCTTATAAGACTTCTGTGTTCTCTGCCAAGACTACAAACTTGATAACAGTGTCTCAATCACTTCTTCTCACTTTGTCACATAAGGGACATTAATGTGTTTTTTCATTATGGAAGGTTCTTTACATGTATTTAATGCAATTCTATGCATATACCATGTTGTATGATTGAAGAACTATTTTATGTATGATTGAAGAACTATTTTATTATCAGTATATGAATGTTATTTGCTACAGGAACCAGGACTTTAAGAATGCTTGCAATTATTTAGCTATTTAATGAATTTACCACTTGACTGACAAAATGTAAGTCAGCAGTTCTCAAGCCTTGAGACCATGACTACCTTCCAAATGATTTACTGCTTGAGTAAGCAAGAATGTAAATCATTGGTTCTCAGACCTTGGCAGCAATGACACCCCACCAAGTTAAAGCAGCATAGGAAACTATTACCCGGTGGTTCTCAAACCATTGTTGACAGTGACCCCAGAATTAAAATACTGCTCTATGGGCACTAGGTGAACCAGTGGTTCTCAACCATTTGATGACCCCAGCCCCTACCTCACAGTTTGTGAAACTCATTGCCACATGGGGAAAACCACTGCTGTAAATAAGCAGACAGCCAGATAGAGACTGAGAACTCAAGATACACTATAATGTCAGTTAAGAAGTGGTAGTTCATATCTAATAGATAACACAGTTACTAAATAGTAGTTAACCTTGTGTTAATTTAATTTCTGATGGACGCTTACCGGCCATCAGACTTAGGAGATGACTGCTCTTGAAACCACTAATGGGATTTCAGTTGTTTCCAGTCCACCCAGGTTGCGGTTGCAAAGATACTAAACCAGGTTGCGGTTACGAGGTACTAACCCAGGTTGCGGTTACAAAGCAAAAACTCAGGTTGCGGTTACCAGATACTAAACCAGGTTGCGGTTACCAGATACCTAAACCAGGTCCAGGGTACAAGTCCATGGTACCAAGATTACCCTTACCCAACCTTATCCTATCACCCAGTAACCATACCACACATCCCATAAACAGAAGAGGCATTCAGCAGAGGTGACTTACCCCATCCTTATCTGTGATGTGCACTGAGTCCAGGGAAGCAGACTCTGACACCCTCTGAACCCATTAACTGTTATAAGACCAACCTGCTGGGGCAGACCAAACCAAGAGAGTCCGAACCAAAATCATCTCCGCAGCTACTACAGGCCTTCAGAGAGTTGAGTATAATACCTACCAGCAACACTACCATAGAAAAGATCTCTGGTCCAAGTGATGACCAACACTAGTTGTTTTTTTTATTTAAACAGTATAGCTAAACCTTTTTTTCATATTTATATGTATATAAAAAAGATGAAAGATTCTATACCCTTTTATCCAATTTAACATAACAGAGTCTGTTGTTATTTTTCTTGTTAACTTTATTTGGGTTGTATTTTGTTTTAAATATAAATCTACACCCTGGGGGCTCAGCCATAATTCAATTAATTTCTATTGGGTCGGGATATTTTAAATGTGGCTGGACACCAGATCTCTTTCTCAACCTTATGTGCTTTACACAGTCCTTTTGTAGGATTCCTGAGGAAGAATTTATCGTCCAGAAAATATCTTGTTTAGTGTTACCAGAATTCTCTTTTTTAGTAAATTTCTAGTACACTATTTCCCGAGGAGAGGCAGTTCTATTATAAACTTGGAAGCTATCAATAAGACATTATTATCTGTATTCTTCCATTCCGTTCAAGCTGACCTATCTCCTCAAAACACCTCGCGACACAGAAGAAAGCTCAGAGAGACAAGTAGCTATCTTCTCAGATGCGCTGTCAGTGATTACAACGCTGAAAAGTCAAAGTAATGCTGAACTGGATGACCTAGAGTAACACTTCACAGACTATGTCAGCAATACAAAAGAGTTGTAATACAGTGGATCCCTTCTCACTGCAACATCCCTGGAAATGAAGAGGCTGACAGATTGGCAAAGGAAGGGGGAAAGCTCCCTCAACTTGACACAAACATAACTTATGAGGAGGCCAAGAGTTTTATCAAACGCAGGTACAGGCGCAAGTGGGAAGAAGATAATCCATGCCACACAAAAAAATGATCCGTATTACCAGCTTAGCAGAAGTGAACAAGTAGTAATCTTCAGACTTCGCACAGGTCATAACAGATTGAGATACCATCTATTCAACAAATTAAAGATAGGAACTACTGATGAGTGTGACTGTGGCACCGATAAAATGACTGCCGAACATCTGCTTCAAAGGTGCCTAACATATGAGGAACAGAGAAAACGCATATGGCCATCACCAGTACCATTCCTGGAGAAAATCTACAGAGATATCAACAGCCTCAGGCTGACCACTGCTTTCTATGAACTTATTCAAGTTGACATCTGAGGGTGAATGAAGAAGAAGAAGAGTTATGTTTTCTGACAACATGCAATTTCTGCGCCAGTGTGAACACGTGCTTTCTGTTCTTCTGGGAATACGCCCTCAGTCTGCTAGCTGCAAGTCTGAAATACAAGGCCAGCCAACTAAAAGAAAGAAAGGGGTACTAGGTCAGCTCGTGCTAACACAGGTAACACAGGTATCAGATAATCTATTGTTCCCGTTCCGACCTGGTTTAAACGTTTTAAAACAAAAAGGGAAAGAAGGAGGGTGACAGGAAGGAAGTAAAGTGAGTTACTGACATAGATACTGTACATAGATAGAGACACAGACAGACAGGCAGGAGGTTTTGGTAGGAAGGTAGACAGTTAGGTAGGTAGGCAGACTGGCTGAAAGATGGACAGACATACAGAACGACAGAAAGAGAGACATACAGAGGAGAGACATACAGAAAGATAGATAGACAAACAGACAGACAGACGGACATACAAGTAGAAGATAGATAGACATACATACATTAAGATCGATAGATAAACAGACAGGCACTTAGATAGGTAAACAGGCAGACAGACAGACAGACAGACAGATAGATAGATAGATAGATAGATAGATAGATAGATAGATAGATAGATAGATAGATAGATAGATATGTGGTAGGGTGGGCGAGATGGTGATGATGATTATATTGTGATGTGTTTGATCACTCTTTTTCACACTCGCACCGACCCGAACAACAATAAAACTCTTGATTCTAGAGGCAGGGGCTGTATTTATTTTTACAACCCTATCAGTGACACTTAAACACACGAAGCAAACATTAAACAAATAGACCAACGAACATAACAAAACAAAACACCCAGCATGTGCCCGATTGCTAGTGTGTCATGTCTTTGTGTTCTTCTGTGTGGGTACACAGGGCGCCTCGTTTCGTTCTCTCTCGTCTGGGCTGATACTTAAAAAGGGCCGCTGCTGGTTATCGCATTCTTTATATAGGCACTAGGCTAATCACTCAACTTACTGCGCGCTGCGCGGATTAATTTGGCCGCATACCTAACACTCACTATATTTACTTTAGAAGGGCCCGAAAACAGAAATATACACAACTATTTCTAGAGCAAAAACACCACTATCAAATATAACACACCATTATACACCACAATTAATTCTTAGGCATTATTATGGCCTTTTCATCAATCTTGAAGACTTTTTACATCCCAGAATGCTTCGCGCACATCGAAAATATGGGCGATTAAATATGCCAAAACAGGAAGGGGGCCGGCGTCTCCTTTTCGGCCCCATCACATATCTCCCTCCTGATTTTGTTGTCGTCCCGACAACATCACTACCTCTGGCACTTCACTTGTAACCTCTCAGATCGTTGATGCTGCGCAGGACTGTTTCTGAGTGGCGATGCTTTGGGCTGAGCTTCTGGAATAGGTACAACCCGGCTGGGGACCCTCTTGGTCGTCATGTTCATACGTTGACGGACTGGCAGTTGCTGTGGTCTAGAAGACTCGCTCACCTGTGCCGCGTCGCTGTCTGCCCGTGACATCTGCCTGTCAGTGCTTGCAGCTGTCGACTTTGAAGGGAGATCGTTCTTGACGTGTTTTCCACTCATTTTGTGTGCACGGTGGCTTACGTTCCCCACAATCTGCCTTTGATAAGTCTCCTCTGCTGAACCTTGATTTGCACTCCCTCCTATCTGCTTAGGACGGGTTTCCTCCCCTAGACAACGGCCAATTCTCTCGGCGCCCTTAGTGTGACAGTTGTCGTGGCCATCTCTTGGCTTGCGCCCTAAAGGCAACCTGGTTGTGACAGTCCGTCTAGGGAAAGAGCTCATTGAGGGACAGGCGGCTATCAAATGTTCTGGGGATTTGCATTCAAAACATCTCTTCGGAAGCGGGCCTTGAGGGCACTTTGCTGCCATGTGGTCTGACAGGTCTCCACCATTGTAGCATCTTATCTTTCTGGGCTTCCTCTGTGCCATGGGTCGCTTCCTGCTGCCCTTACACTGTTGACCGTCAATGCCGCATACAATGACTGCTTCCATGCCCTGGACCGATGGTTTGCTGTCAAACTCTACTCGTTCATTCCTCGCCAGACTCCGGAATCCCTTTCTGAAGATCTTGGTTTGATGTACGAATACATCAATACCTCCATCATCTGGCGTGATGAACCCCCATCCCCTGTGGACACTATACCACTTGCAAACTCCTTTTCGCCTTGTCGGTGTAGCTGCGTTTGTTGGTGCTTTCAGCTCACAGCTTTCCTTCACGACAGCCTGACTCTCACATACAAGAAGGGCTAGTTGCGGTTCCTGCGGACACACCTCCTCGTCTTGCGTTGGCTGTTCCCGCGGACACACCTCCTCGTCTTGCTTTGGCTGTTCCCGCGGCTGGCATGGTGCTCTCTTTCTCTGCACCTCCTCTTGTGCTGGCGAACTGGACTGTGACATCTGTGCTAGCTGGGCCTTTAGGAGAGATAATTCTGCTTTGAGTGCCTCCTTCTGAACTTCTGCACTTGCTATCTGGACCAGTGTCTCAGGCTTTTTACTTTCACCATAAACAGCATATTCCCAAGGGAAATTCCTGGTCATCTCACTGACTGGTGGTTGATTGCTGTAGGCTCTTTCTATTATCTTGAGTAACTGCTCAGGGCTGGCCTTGGCTCCGCCATGTATCCGTAATTCTCTAGATACCCATGGTGTCACGTTGTTCCAGATCATGTCTAACTTGTCTTCTGCCCAAAAAGGCGCCACCTTCCACGCGGCTTCCACATCTTCTACAAACTCTTGCCAAGTGGGACTCCCCTCTCCACTAAATAACCTTATCTCTGGCCCCTTCACGTACACTACCTTCACAGGCGCATTAGCCATCTTGCTCCAGGAATGCACTGCTGGGTGTTTACAATATTTGTTCGTTTGCTGTTTGCTCAGTGTCACTGTCTGCCTGATCCTGCCGACAACGCCAATTGTGATAGGGTGGGCGAGATGGTGATGATGATTATATTGTGATGTGTTTGATCACTCTCTTTTCACACTCGCACCGACCCGAACAACAATAAAACTCTTGATTCTAGAGGCAGGGGCTGTATTTATTTTTAACAACCCTATCAGTGACACTTAAACACACGAAGCAAACATTAAACAAATAGACCAACGAACATAACAAAACAAAACACCCAGCATGTGACCGATTGCTAGTGTGTCATGTCTTTGTGTTCTTTTGTGTGGGTACACAGGGCGCCTCGTTTCGTTCTCTCTCGTCTGGGCTGATACTTAAAAAGGGCCGCTGCTGGTTATCGCATTCTTTATATAGGCACTAGGCTAATCACTCAGCTTACTGCGCGCTGCGCGGATTAATTTGGCCGCATACCTAACACTCACTATATTTACTTTAGAAGGGCCCGAAAACAGAAATATACACAACTATTTCTAGAGCAAAAACACCACTATCAAATATAACACACCATTATACACCACAATTAATTCTTAGGCATTATTATGGCCTTTTCATCAATCTTGAAGACTTTTTACATCCCAGAATGCTTCGCGCACATCGAAAATATGGGCGATTAAATATGCCAAAACAGGAAGGGGGCCGGCGTCTCCTTTTCGGCCCCATCACATATCTCCCTCCTGATTTTGTTGTCGTCCCGACAACATCACTACCTCTGGCACTTCACTTGTAACCTCTCAGATCGTTGATGCTGCGCAGGACTGTTTCTGAGTGGCGATGCTTTGGGCTGAGCTTCTGGAATAGGTACAACCCGGCTGGGGACCCTCTTGGTCGTCATGTTCATACGTTGACGGACTGGCAGTTGCTGTGGTCTAGAAGACTCGCTCACCTGTGCCGCGTCGCTGTCTGCCCGTGACATCTGCCTGTCAGTGCTTGCAGCTGTCGACTTTGAAGGGAGATCGCTCTTGACGTGTTTTCCACTCATTTTGTGTGCACGGTGGCTTACGTTCCCCACAATCTGCCTTTGATAAGTCTCCTCTGCTGAACCTTGATTTGCACTCCCTCCTATCTGCTTAGGACGGGTTTCCTCCCCTAGACAACGGCCAATTCTCTCGGCGCCCTTAGTGTGACAGTTGTCGTGGCCATCTCTTGGCTTGCGCCCTAAAGGCAACCTGGTTGTGACAGTCCGTCTAGGGAAAGAGCTCATTGAGGGACAGGCGGCTATCAAATGTTCTGGGGATTTGCATTCAAAACATCTCTTCGGAAGCGGGCCTTGAGGGCACTTTGCTGCCATGTGGTCTGACAGGTCTCCACCATTGTAGCATCTTATCTTTCTGGGCTTCCTCTGTGCCATGGGTCGCTTCCTGCTGCCCTTACACTGTTGACCGTCAATGCCGCATACAATGACTGCTTCCATGCCCTGGACCGATGGTTTGCTGTCAAACTCTACTCGTTCATTCCTCGCCAGACTCCGGAATCCCTTTCTGAAGATCTTGGTTTGATGTACGAATACATCAATACCTCCATCATCTGGCGTGATGAACCCCCATCCCCTGTGGACACTATACCACTTGCAAACTCCTTTTCGCCTTGTCGGTGTAGCTGCGTTTGTTGGTGCTTTCAGCTCACAGCTTTCCTTCACGACAGCCTGACTCTCACATACAAGAAGGGCTAGTTGCGGTTCCTGCGGACACACCTCCTCGTCTTGCGTTGGCTGTTCCCGCGGACACACCTCCTCGTCTTGCTTTGGCTGTTCCCGCGGCTGGCATGGTGCTCTCTTTCTCTGCACCTCCTCTTGTGCTGGCGAACTGGACTGTGACATCTGTGCTAGCTGGGCCTTTAGGAGAGATAATTCTGCTTTGAGTGCCTCCTTCTCCTTCTGAACTTCTGCACTTGCTATCTGGACCAGTGTCTCAGGCTTTTTACTTTCACCATAAACAGCATATTCCCAAGGGAAATTCCTGGTCATCTCACTGACTGGTGGTTGATTGCTGTAGGCTCTTTCTATTATCTTGAGTAACTGCTCAGGGCTGGCCTTGGCTCCGCCATGTATCCGTACTTCTCTAGATACCCATGGTGTCACGTTGTTCCAGATCATGTCTAACTTGTCTTCTGCCCAAAAAGGCGCCACCTTCCACGCGGCTTCCACATCTTCTACAAACTCTTGCCAAGTGGGACTCCCCTCTCCACTAAATAACCTTATCTCTGGCCCCTTCACGTACACTACCTTCACAGGCGCATTAGCCATCTTGCTCCAGGAATGCACTGCTGGGTGTTTACAATATTTGTTCGTTTGCTGTTTGCTCAGTGTCACTGTCTGCCTGATCCTGCCGACAACGCCAATTGTGATAGGGTGGGCGAGATGGTGATGATGATTATATTGTGATGTGTTTGATCACTCTCTTTTCACACTCGCACCGACCCGAACAACAATAAAACTCTTGATTCTAGAGGCAGGGGCTGTATTTATTTTTAACAACCCTATCAGTGACACTTAAACACACGAAGCAAACATTAAACAAATAGACCAACGAACATAACAAAACAAAACACCCAGCATGTGACCGATTGCTAGTGTGTCATGTCTTTGTGTTCTTTTATGTGGGTACACAGGGCGCCTCGTTTCGTTCTCTCTCGTCTGGGCTGATACTTAAAAAGGGCCGCTGCTGGTTATCGCATTCTTTATATAGGCACTAGGCTAATCACTCAGCTTACTGCGCGCTGCGCGGATTAATTTGGCTGCATACCTAACACTCACTATATTTACTTTAGAAGGGCCCGAAAACAGAAATATACACAACTATTTCTAGAGCAAAAACACCACTATCAAATATAACACACCATTATACACCACAATTAATTCTTAGGCATTATTATGGCCTTTTCATCAATCTTGAAGACTTTTTACATCCCAGAATGCTTCGCGCACATCGAAAATATGGGCGATAAATATGCCAAAACAGGAAGGGGGCGGGCGTCTCCTTTTCGGCCCTATCACAGATAGATAGATAGATAGATAGATAGATAGATAGATAGATAGATAGATAGATAGATAGATAGATAGATAGATAGATAGATAGATAGATAGATAGATAGATAGATAGATAGATAGATAGATAGATAGATAGATAGATAGATAGATAGATAGATAGATAGATAGATAGATTTATTTACCAAGCTATTCCGAGTTAGTTTTTATTTGCCTTTTTATTCCCATTTACATTTAATATTTTTTTTTTGGTCACTTGATTTCCAGTTGTACTTATTTACTGTCTGCCAATTAGATCCAGATATACGATGGCCCAGGTAAAAGCGTATATGCGTGTAACCACAGACAAAAGGCATCCCCTGCATGGGAAAATAGCTGACATCAAAGGAGCGAGAATAAAAAGGGGGATGTCATGGATGGCGCAAGAAGAGGAGACTATTAGACAGGTGACCTCAGTTGAAAATATATTCAATGGAGAAGAGTGGAGTAAGTCAGATGAGAGCTGGATGAACTAGCAGCAAGTCATCATCAGCCTTGGTAGAGCATGCAGAACTTGGGCCAATGGGAGAGCAGAGCTGGAAGTTGATCAGCTTATAAATGATAATGCTGGGGATGATGATGCCATTGTGCACACTGATGGGTCTGTTATCTGTGATAATAAAGCAGGGTGGGGCTTCTCTACTAGAGTAAAGGGCAGAACCGTCGCTGAACCTAGCGGGGATTACATGATAACAACCTCCAGTATGAGAATGGAGGTAGAGGCAGTTACTACTGCCTTAAGATGGCTGTCTGAGACTTTATTAACAAAGTCAGTTATTGTATCAGACTCACAATCCATGCTTCGAAAGGTCCAAAATGGTTGGCTTCGACATGAATGGAAAACCTCCATAGAAGCATCGAATCTTCAGGAACTGATATGGATCTACTGTCCTGGTCATGCCGAGTTACGTGGCAATGAAAGAGCTGACAAACTAGCTTCAAGAGCACCCATAAACGGTGCATTGGCCAGGGATAAGGAAGAAATACTGAGGGCGATTCATGTTCGTCTATTAGAGAATGACACTGCAATCGATGAATCATTAAGGCAAAGACTGCTGGAATTCGGCATCAAACGTAAGACCAGCAGGGTTGGACGTATGAGAGGACGCATCCGCCGTGTATACAACCAGTGCGCAACATGAACAATTAGCATTCATACCCTTCGACATGTGCTGAGGGAGACTGAGCACCTATGGGTTTGCCCGGAGTGCAATGACGTCGATTCTGATTAACATTAACATTAATAATACTGTCAGCCATCTCATTTCATGCTAGCTTTAATTATAACTCTTTCATTTTTCCAGTTGCTCTGTTCTCTACTAGGTTCATTTATTCATTCAAGTACGACCATCGTTCGTTCCTTACTGTATTGACTTGTCTCTTCTAACACATAATAACAACACACTTTTTACTTTTGCCTTTCTGAATACTCGTTTTCTCTCTCACACTCTCTGTCTCTCTCTGTCTGTCTCTTTCTCTCTCTCGCTGTCTCTCTATCGCTATCTCTCACAGAAAGAAAATTGCCATTCCCTGCCAAATGTATACCGTAATCTTATCCGCGGAAATGCTCTCAACATTTTCCAAAAAGATAATTTTTAAAAAACTGACATAAAACTCTCAGATCTAGCATTATGTTACAAAAAAAAAGTTAAGGAGCATTCAATTTATGTAATTTTCGAAACGCTCTATAGTTGCATGTGTTTGCTTGGTTTTTTTTCTCTTCCGGGTTTTATATGTTCAAATACGCATGTGTGTGAGTGAGTGTGTATCGTTAGAATAACTGCTGAACATTTGCTTCAAAGATGCCCAACATACGATGAACAGAAAAAGTATATATGACCTTCACCTGTATAATTCGTGGAAAAACTCTATGGAGAAACAAATAGCCTCAAGCCGACCACAGCTCTCTTTGGAAATAATCAAGTAAACTTGAAAATCAATACGAAGAGGAGGAAGTAAGTGCCAAGATAAATCATTGATTACTCTTTAGCTCACTAAGGAGCATAGACCATCAACAAAAGCATGCTTAGCCCTCCTGACCAGTGCTTTCCATTATAGCTCTTTCCATGTGTGACAAGTGCCTTGCAGAAATGGAATGAATGGAGAACCAGCAATGAAAGAAAAACATGTCCGATTTTTCATTGCAGTTGTCTCGCGATAAATTAAAGAGAACGGTAAAGTGTCTCTAGGATTGCGAGTGTCGAGAAGAAAGATAGTGGAGAGAAGTGACCCAAGTTTAAAATTGTATTTGGCACAGGGTTGATAATCGTTCAGAAGGAAGGTACTGTATCGGTTGTTTCTCGACAACAACTCTTCTCGTGTTCCCTGTCCTATCTTCTTGATGTGGTGTTCGGTCTTTCTCAGCTCTCTTGCCATGGTGATTCCAGAGGCAGGACTATTAATGCTATCAAAAGGTTATTTTTAGTGTGTTTTTTTTTTAAATCCATCGCCAGCATCGTTTTCATGCCTGTTGTTCCGCTGATACCTGTCATTTTTCCTCATCAGTTCCACATTGATCGTACTACTGTATTTGAATCATTCCTTTCTTGCTCACCCCACCCATTTATGAACGTCTGTAACTGTTTTGTTGTTGTTTTCTTACGTGGTCTCAGAGCCTTACAATAAAACTCCCTCGACATGTGAGTTGAGGATTATGATTGTATGTGTTCAACTTGATTGCTTCTGATGTCCATACATTTCCCCTGCAGTGACAACTCCTCTTGTCTTTCGTATTATTATTTTTATATCAGTGTTTGTTCCTCCAACTTTGTCAACATTTCTTTATTATTATACTGATCTTCTGGATGGACTACATAAGCCTATTAGCTTCCAAAGTGATTTTCAGGCTAAACTGTCGAATACTATTTCATTATTCACAAATCCAATGTAAAGAGAGGTGAGTTCAGTTTCAAACTTTGTTCAACTATTCATTATACGCAGTGTGGCTGTCTGGTCTGTGCAGAATATGTTTTCAGAAAATCTGTTTGTTCACCTCTCAGTTATTTGCATATGTTTTGTCAAGGATGATCCCGTTTAACATTTTCCCGGGCACTGATAGTTACACCCATTATTCGTCTGTAAATTGTGAACCTCTATACATTTCCTTTCTTAGGCAACTTTACCGGATATCTTTCCTTTCAGTTTACAGGTATTTCTTCTCTCTACCAGACTTTAACAAGTAATTTTGTATAATACCTCTGTTGAAATCCTAATAGCTTCTGCTCATATGCCATTTGGACCAACAGGTTTTCCATTTCTGAGAAACTTTATAACTTTCTTTCCTTCTTATTTAGTTTTTCCCAGTAGACTCTAACACCTTTTGTGAGCTAATCTATTTAGGAACGCATTGAAATGTTCTGTCCATCTCTTCCATTGCTCTTTTATATTGTTGAGCCATTTCCAACTCTTGTCTGCGATGATACCGTTTGACTACTTTAGTTCTCTGTTAGCTTATTTGTACTGTT
Source organism: Oreohelix idahoensis (assembly GCA_024509875.1). Classification (NCBI taxonomy): domain Eukaryota; kingdom Metazoa; phylum Mollusca; class Gastropoda; order Stylommatophora; family Oreohelicidae; genus Oreohelix; species Oreohelix idahoensis. Next base: position 85,774 of record JAMPIV010016217.1, on the reverse strand, counting down.
GTGCAGATAGGTCCCTTATATTTCCTTTCTCTATAGGTAGATTACTCATATTTATTTTCTCTACAGGTAGGTCTCTCATATTTCCTTTCTCTACAGGTAGGTTTCTTATATTTCATTTGGCTGCAGTTTCTTCTGCCTCTCTTGCCTTCTCATAAATATATTCCATTTAGCCTCCTAATGGTTCTTCTTACTCCTTCATTGGCTTCTGTATATAGTTCATGAACTCTGGAACTTCTGGATTAGTTTTTGTTTATGTGTGTTGTCTTAGGGTTTCCTTCCCTTAGTTATTGATGGATTCTGTTTGTCGTACCGATAGGTTTGGAAGTTATTTATGGTCCCGTCTGAGTAAAGTGGATGGTGATAAGTACGTGAGAAAAAAATGTGTGAGAAATAGATTTCACGGGTGTTAGCTTAAGGAGAAGATATGTCTCTGGAATGAGTAAGTTTCTCTAGTCCAGCCTATCTATACGACTATAATTTAGTACAAGACAATCTTTCCCTCCTCATACTTGTAAATATAAGTTTAACTACACACACACACACACACACACACAGCTATGTGACGACAAGACACACAAACGTGAAAAAAACTACGGTTGATTGGGTATGGGTCTGACCAACACACAAAGTTAAGTTTCTTTTGTTGTTTATTATCATTAAACTTGACAACACCAAATATCTAAAGAAAGATCAAATAAAATCAGATTTACATACATATGAAATAACAGAATAAATGTGTCCTCCACCTCTTGAGAAAAGAACCCAAAACGTTAATAACCCAAAGGTCAAAGGTTAGCACTATGTTACAGAATAGACAGTAAAGACAACAAAGTTCCTACTAAATGCTACCCAGTAAAAGAAACAATTTTAAGGAAAAAATCCAGGTTGGTACAATTCCTGTAACAAAGAAAAATATTCACTCTCTATCATACAGTGGCCACCCAATCACGCTTACCTACTCTTGGTGATATCCCTTGGAATTACAATGGTTCCTGAATATACAAAATGTCAGGTGTATTTCCCAAATATGCCCCAGTCCATCCTCTAACAAATATGATTAATGAGGTGGACGCCTAATTTGGTGGTTTATTCTTAGATGAACAAATGTCACATCTAATCGTTAGTGTAGAAACCGAGATCATGGGTTCACAGTAAACAGAGGAAAATACTTCCAGTATTGGGAAACTTCTGGTTGCTAAAACTGTTACAATTGATAAATGATGATAATCCTATGGTGATTGCCGATTCTGAAACAGCGTAAATTCTGGATGATACACTTGAATACGACTGTCAGTCGTCAGATAATGTTATTTTTCTGCACAACCCCAGTGGGCTGATAAAAATTGAAAAAATATTGCTGGGTTTTGTAAGTCCAGTTAACTTTACACGTTAAAATATTTCTCGTTTATCGTTGGCTCACAAATGAAATTGGTGACGCACAAGCCAAGAAAAAGACAACATTAACCCATCAGTAAATGAAGAAAAAAACGCTGGACGCTCTTGTGATCAGGTCTGCTAGGAATAAAGAAACATTATGGAAAAATGCAACTATTCTAAATAATAATAATAATAGTTGCCCATCGCAAGCGAAGATGGCGACAGCTTCAGACTTGAGTTGTGACACATCTGTGCCGTGATCTCATGTGACTAATTAATCCTATTTTGGCCCTACAGGTCCTGCCACATACGAGGCACACATGGTTAGAGTGGATAGTAGTGTTGCTGTGCATTCTGGCCTTTCTTGCAGCACGCTTGCCTTCTGCCTTATCAGCTAAATTCTGTTCTGCAATGCGAGCACCTTGAGTAATGTTTGTCCGCCAGGCACAGCGATCGTGTGCGATAGTCTCCCATGAGGAGACATCAATTTTGAAGCTGCTCAACGATGCTTTCAGTGTGTCTTTGAAGCGTTTCTTTTGTCCCCCTGCTGTTCGCTTACCCGTGGAGAGTTCGCTGTACATCAACTGCTTTGGGATGCGTTTTTCGAGCATGCAAACAACATGTCCGGCCCATCTAGTTTTGGCCCTCTGCAGCAATGTGTAGATGCTTGAGATTTGTGCTCTGTTGAGGACCTCAGAATTAGATACTCTATCATGCCACTTGATCCTGAGGATCCTGCGAAGACAGCTCATGTGGAAATGATTAAGCTTCTTGGCATGTCTGCTATACACTGTCCATGTTTCACAGGCATACAGGAGGGTAGTGAGTACTATTGCATGATATACTTTTATCTTGGTGGCTGCACTAATTCCTTGTCGATCCCAGACATTTACTCTTAGTCTTCCGAAAGCTGCACTTGCCTTTGCAATTCTGTTGTTGACCTCGGAGTCGATATTCTATTCTATATATAGCTACGTATATGCACACGACGGGAACAAGACGATCTCTTATCCACTTTGTCAGTCGTGATTAAATTTAAAAGGCTCACGGTGAATTTATTTACACCTATACGGTCAGCTTTTCGCTAGCGCTGCGATTTCGGGTCGAATGAAGGTATGCAACCCTCCCTGCCCCTTTCGCGCGCGTTAACGATCAGCGTGCCATGTCAATTATTATTTAATTATCCCTACGCGCACTTACATAAATATCGCCTGTCGTTAATAGCTATTAAATTGTCGGCGTCTGTTAGTCATCGTATGGTATTAAACAATAGTCACTTACTATAAATACACAAAATGAAATATAACGTGAATTCTATTCTGCCACTATCAGTCGCGCCAACAAATATATATCAGTCAACTAGAACAGTTATTTCAATTGTTTTAACAGCAAGAACTCTAAATGAATTTTAATGGTAAAAGCTTTAAAACTTTAACACGTAAGCACTTATTACTATTACCAGAAAATCAGAATTAAATTATCCCCACGAATGCTATTAACACATTTAGCGAAAATGGTTCTAGTCATGCGTGCTTAGAAAATCCAAAAATTCTGAGTGACAACTGATAGCAGGTTTAAGAAAGCACAGTTTATATATCATCATGGTTCTCTGATCTATAGATGATGCTACTTTTCACACTATAGTGTATAGCGGAGAATCAGAAACATGAGTTCCCCAAGATAAAGGGTTTATGGTCGCTCTGTCGGGCGTTAGACCGCCATCAAAGACTTAAATCCGTGAAACGGGGTTCTCGATATTTTGCCCGCTTCTGAAGATCAAATAGCTCGGGGCTTCCCTCTGTGTACGAACATCAAAGGGTACTCGGGGAAAGATTTGTACCCGTGAGTCTACTTCAAAAGGTCCGGTGTTATTCATGTGCGGTCTATCAGGTATCTAATGATTGACAGATCAGCTCGCGTGATAAACTTAGGTAAACAAATCTGATTCGCTCCCTGTTATGACTGGCAGGTCACGAAAGTTTGTAAACAACTTCGTTTGATTATGTTCAAAGAGAAGAGGCGTGGATGAAAAATAAGCTTCAGTGAGTAAGTCAGGCATAAAAATGCGTGGTTTTGCTTGCAAACCATAGAACGCTAATGGGATTACAAAGGCTGTCAGATTACTATAGGCTATATTTCCATTATACGTAACACTGTTGATATTCATATTTTATGCTAGTGTCTGAACATATGGATACAACATAATCGTCGGTTATCACTTTACCAACATAGAAGCATACCTATTCTAATCATGTCCTCCGCCATACCTCTCACCTCTAACACATCTACTCCAATCATATCCTCCACTGTACCTCCTTCAGTTTGGTTAGTTAGTGAGAGACCAAGAGGATGCAGTTCCTCCCCTCCCATAGAAATCAGGGCAAAAATAAAAAATGGCACTCTCTATTTCTGCAGAGGACAGATTGACAGACGTTTAAAAACATTAATTAGAAGATACAAAGTGCAACATTAAATATTGATTTTGGTAACACTACTTTGAACATGAACGCATATCCCAGTGCGGGGGCGTACTTAGTGTATTTGGCATCCAGGGCGGATCCTTTATTTGACCCACCAATAATTCCTGTACCCCAATAATGCACACAGCTATACTATGCTTACAAATAGATTTGTAAACAGTATAGTACTATAATAATAGCGTCCAATGGCACCCTCCTCCTGGCTGTCAACCAGGACGGGCCACCCTCTCATCTCCACCCTTAGTACGCCATTGCCTCAGCGTAAATACCAATGAGTCATCTCTGAACTGCTCGAAATTATACTTTACGAAACAGAGCTCGAGTATCCTTAAAGAATGATCCAACTGCAATCAAAAATGTTGACAAATCCTGATTACAGATAATTTACAGCGGCTTCTAAACCTGAGCTATCTCAGTGTTTAATTTATTATTCCATAAATAATAGAATAGACAAAATTGCATGAGAAAGCAATGTACCAGAATAAACAAAATTGCATGAGAAAGCAATGTACCTCGATTCCGAAAGTACTCTGAGAACAACAAAAAAAAGTCCGTATATGTTAGGAAGAGTATACAGGAGGCCAACATGTTGCACCGTGTTGCCGGAGTGACTTTCCACATTTTCGCTACAACGGTCTTAACCTAACCCCAACTCTGTTGCGAGCTTTGTTAAAAAAAAAAGAACAACAACAAACACTGAGGCAGTATTAAAAAAAAAAAAAAAATTCAAACTCGAAACGAATCCCCCGTACCGTTATTTACGTGGTCATCATGGCGGCCTTTTGTCTCTATCCCAAACCCACATCGCAACTGAACTGAGCCGAAGTTCTATCTTTTAATGTATTATCAGAATGGATATCACAGTGGCACTGGATCCACAACTCTAGTACTGTGTCTGTTTTTAAAATATGTTTGCCACGATCCAGCACATGGCAGACCATTTTCAGTGATAGACATATCCGTCATTTAAATCAGAATGCTTTTTTTATATAGCGCAAAAAGTGTCCAGATAGTGTTGGTGCAGACAGCAGTTTGTTTGTTTGTTTGTTTCGATCCCCAGGTATTTGTGTTTTCACTCTTTATCAGCTTCTGCTTGGGGTTAGTTCCAGAGCCTTCTTGCAAACACAGAGGGCTTCCCCAACTCAGCAGTCTTAACATTGGTAAAACATACCAGACGCACTAATTGGCAGGCGATGCAGTGCCACAAGTTGGATGGTTCTCTACCCTGGAGTATTGGTCTGTAAGGCGGTGTTTTCTACAACATATCTACATATGTGCTGCCACTAGGGTGTTTGGCAAACGCAGAAGGTTCATTAAATAAAGTCATGTATTCGAGTAGAATTTAATTATGATTTATGCCCTGTTGAGTATTGATTATGATAAGGTACTGTAATTGTGTGTAAAAAAAATGTTAAAATGTTATAGTGATTTTCAACCGGTGTGCCACGATAAACTGGTGTGCCGCGAGGGGTCCGCAGGTGTGCCGCGAGATTTTTGGGGAAGATCGAACAAAATCGAGGAAAAGAAATTGAGAAATAAAAAAAAAATCGCACAGATAAATTTTGGAAGTAGGGTTCCTTTTTCCATAAAGATCGATAAGAATGAAAACAATAACATTGTAATAAAAACAAAAGTTATTGTAGTAAAATTCTAAGAACTTCCGTCGCTATTGTTCCAGATCCTAAAGTCATTTTACAATGTACGTTTTACAACCCCACCTTTCACTCTTGTCGATCATCTTGCATTGTAGTAATCTCCCCGTGTAATGAAAGATAACCTTCACCCATTCGAACATCATCAAGACAGCTATTACAAGGGCAGGTCACTAATAATAATAATAATAATAATAGCCCCTTCAGTCATAACTGACTATGGGAATGCGCCCCTGAGGTGACAGCCCTCAGCTGCTTATTTTCCTGGTGCTCCTTTCGACGTTTTCTCCTCACCTCTGCTTCTTGTGTGAGCCTCTCTTCGCCCAATCTGAGGTGGCGCCGTAAATAGCATCGCCACTTAGTGCGATCGGCAGCTTCATCCTCCCATGTTGCTGGATCCATGTCCAGTGCCCTCATATCTCTCTTGCACACATCTTTGAACCTCAGCTGTGGTCGCCCAACTGTTCTCTTGCCATCTGCTAATTGTCCGTAGAAGATATCTTTTGGGATGCGACCATTGTGACGTACGTCTATGTATGACAAATGAATTTCCCTGACTCGATGGATGATAACAGAATATTGGTCTCTCATAACTTTAGAACCCCTGATCATCTGTTGTAACTTTTACCGGCATGCAGCGGTACCATCAAAGAACAGGCTGATCTTCAGAATTCAACGTGGAGCGGCCGCGATCTAAAGAATCAGGGACTTGCAGCTCACAGAGTTAGCTTCTCGGGAAATTTTCGCACTCTTATGCGAGCAGCCTGAGACGGAAGAAAATCGGTAGACCGGGGAAAACGTAGGAATTGCAGCGATTAACACAACGGCGAGGTATCTCGAATTTTGCTCAAGATCAAGATAGGTGCGAAAATTTAACACGCCCCATTCAAGTTACATTCGAGAAGTATAAATAGAGAACTCCGATAAACTGCATTTTATCGTTCGCTCTGACAGAATCCTAGTTGCACTAGCATAGTTGGATCCCTGCTGGATTTCATCTACCTTCGTGACTATTGGAGTGTATTCTTTCTGTGCAGACGGTAATTTATACATTAGCTTCGAGTGATCATTGGTCGAGTTATTTCTATTGATTTCAATGGATTGTGGTGTAAATTTAACCTTATTAAATAAACCCATTTTCAAAGTTCTAGTGCAAACTAATGTTACAGCTAAAAGTATTTCCTAATACAATTGACGCGTAAATTTATTTTGCAGACGTTAAAGAGAATTATAACTTTAATACAGTTTAGTTCTGTATAGATAGATGTGCTTTTAATTATTTTTAACTCACGGGAAGTTTTCCTGATTTGTTAATTGACGACGCTAATAAGTAAATAGGCTAACTGTAATTTATCGCGTCAGATTATAATATGATTTGTAATGCATTTCTTGTTTTGATTATCTTTCATTCAGAACGATCATTCAACCTGCATCCCAGCAATTATTAACTATATACAGAGTTCTGCCAAACTCAATTTGATAACTCCAGTAACATATGAACTTTTTTAAAGCTAAACTTGTGGCGACCTGTAATGGGCCCCGCTCCTCTGAACGTAACTGAGAAAAAAGCCATTCAAGAAACACTTTAAAAATACTAGTTCATATAGAGTCCTTAAAGGAAACTGGAAGCAGAACATATTTTATTCACTGCCCCTATTTGTGAAGAAAAAGCATCGATACCTGAACACTGTCTGTCACGCATATTCAGTGGATTTTAACCCCCCCGAAGAAGAACTTACCTCAGTGTTTTCTTAACTTGTGACATTACGGAAAAAGGAAGTTATCTCCGCCAGCTGTGCCAATTTTAGGAACCACACCATACCTCACGCTTAGCCAAGTGCCTGTGCCTTTCTTTAGGAACTTTATCTAATAAATAAACAGTACCGTTAAACTTCAACGTCCAGCGATTTCGGGACACTTTGTTAACTTCAACAAACCCCAAATCTGGGGCTGTACACGGAAGAAATTACTTTTACCTAAGTCAAGGCTTAGTGCTGTTTTTTTTATGTATTTCCTATGAAGTGCCAGAATTCACCTTTCGGTAAGTCTGCGTGTGTGTTTGTTGGGATGGCCAGCCCTAGTGTGTTTTTTTTGAATGAAAGGAGATTTATCTTTTCTTTACCCTTTTAATTAGTTCGACCTTATACTAAGGTGCATTATATTCCTTGTACGGGATCTCTCCTAGTGGGATTGGGTAACTGTGTTCATTCCCCCCTCCCGTAAAATTTGTTGATTTAAAGGAAGAAAATTGAGAACCCTAGCTTTCCTTTCCTCCCCCCCCCCCCCCTTTCTGTAACCCCTTGCCTCAGAGTAATAAATTTACCAGTGGGTTAAATTGCCTATCTCTGATCACCCCCCCCCCCCCCCCCCCCCCCCCCCCCCCCCCCCCCTCCCGCCCCCCCCCCTCCCCCCCCCCCCCCCACCCCACCCCTCTTGTCTTTGGGACCGGGTTTTGTCTGATAGTAGATATAAACGGGAAACGGTGGATGGGATATTTCTCCTCAAAAGCCCCTCTTCCCTAGTTATATTTGTATTCTGTAACTTTTTGATTTTTGACTGTAAATGTACAATTATGTGTGAGTCCTTTATGATAATAAAGGTATGAATATTTATTTGTGTTGGTTGTCGGTTGGCCTAAAACTCCAAACATTTCCATCTGTGTAGTTTGTATTCATGTACGTTGAGCGACAGAATCACCAAATCGGTGAGCGCGCCTGAGCGACTGGAACTGACACAATTGTTTGTGCAGAAGAGAGATAGGAGTAGTCTGTGAGAAAACAGATATTGTCGTAATAAGAGACTGTCCTTGCTCCTTCCCAGCGCTTGTGAATCTACTACCTCATTCACCTAAATCCTTATTCTCACAGAGCCTTCAATATCACTTTACACTCTAAAGGGACCAATATTCATCAGCACCCTCTCAGATAAAAATTACGACAACCATCATCCATGCGGCGAACATGGCCAAGCCAGCGAAGTCTGTGCTGTCTAAGAAGCATATACATACTTTGAAGGCCAGCACGTGACAACACCTCGACATTTGTCACTTTATCTTTCCACGAGATGCCGAGGATGCGGCGTAGACACCGCAAATGGAAGGTATTGAGCCTTCTTTCTTGCTTAGCATAGGTCGTCCAGGTCTCGCTGCCATATAGGAGTGTGCTGGTGACGCAGGCATTATATACCGCAGCTTTGGTCTTCATTGTGAGTTTAGAGTTTCCCCAAACACGCGATGTGAGGCGGGCAAAGGTAGCTGCAGCTTTGCCAATGCGGCTGTCGATTTCTGTATCCAGTGAGAGTTTGTCATTGATGGTAGACCCTAGGTATGTGAAGTGGTGCACCACTGCCAATTCATAGTTATCGATAGTGATAACTGGTGCAGCCCCCACATCCTGACTCAGCACATTCGTTTTCTTTAGACTTATTGTGAGGCCAAAGTCCTTGCATGCTTTAGTGAAGCGATTCATCAAGCTCTGAAGCTCCTGTTGGCTTTGAGTGACGACTGCAGCATCGTCAGCGAACAACAAGTCTCTTATAGTGACCCTTCTGATTTTTGTTTTTGCCTTCAGCCTTGAAAGATTAAACAGACGGCCATCTGACCTAGTGTGAAGGCATATTCCTTCAGTTGCATCTCTGAATGCATGTTTCAAGAGTAAGGCAAAGAAGATTCCGAAGAGGGTCGGAGCTAGAACACAGCCTTGTTTAACGCCTTGTTTAACAAGGGCAGGTCATTATAATACACATGACAACCTTTCCTGTATTTTTCTTTGTTATTTGTTTTAGTTATTTTGTTATTTCTGAATTTAGTTGATTGTTATTTTTAGTGTTTATTAGACATGGGCAGATTTCTAAGAAAAAAACGTAAGTTAGATGATGACAATGAATCAAGTGTAGCTTAGGGTGACCATACTGTTCAACACAAAAAGGAGGACAAATGCCATTTTTTGGTCATAAAAAGGAGGACAATATTTTTTTTTTAAAAGTAGGACACTGTCGTAGATTTTTTGATAGGGGAATTAAGACTTGGGTTGGTCCCTTCTGAATAGATTAGAATGAGTGATAGCCACAGTGAGAGATGATGGTAGAAATAGATTTCCACGAGTGAGATTTTAGAATGTGATAGAGACTGTCTCTGAGATCGAGAAATCTTCTCTCTCTCTCTCTCTCTCACCTATCTTCTACGACAGATTTAGAGTAGTCAGACAGTCTAACACCTATATATATATTAATATATATATTACCACTCACGTGGACACACCCAATTGACGACAGTGAGACACACAGACGTGGGAAAACTATAACAATGATTATATAGATATTTTGGAACGATCTGACCCGACACACTGATTAAGTTTAAGAGAAATTTTAATTATCATCTAAATTTTCATCACAACACATAAAAATACATAAAAAAACATATATACATAGTCATAAAATCAATGAATTTCTTACCAGAATGATAGACCCACAGTATGATCTTATCCCTCAAGGTATGCCCACTGTCCTGTTAGAAGAAAGTGATAGCCCCAAGGAATCAAGGATACATTAGCGGTAATCTAATGATTTTCCCCCTTTTTTTAAAGGTATGAACAGACTTAGATATTAGTATGATCTATCCTAAGGAAAAGTATCTTGTTTGCAATAAAACTTGCATAAAGAAATTACAAAGTGGGTGAAATTTGGTATACCATAAAAAAGAAAGCCCAATGGGCTGATCACCCGTTGGCTTGTCACACCGATTACGGAAACAACGGCAGATGGATCTATTTGTTGTTGCCCTAAAGACGCCGCTAGGCGTGATGGGAAACTACAACAGAGAAAATCAATCTGCTGTTGCCCTTAAGACGCCACAAGGCGTGATGGCCTCTGACTGCTTGGTCGGTCTTTGGCTAAGGACGGAAGAAGAAGAAAGATAAAAAAGAAAGAGTCACTCGTTCCTGCTTTCTCTCGGTTCATTCATCAGGGCCCTGTCTCACACAACCTTACCTACAATCGTGCTGCTGTTCGCCGTCTGGCGCACGTTATGACACAATCTGTTTTATCGTTTGATGAAGTGGATACCCAGCTCTGCAGATCTTGGTTTCATCCAATTTGTCCGGGGAGCTTCCTCTTCAGGCGATAATTTTGTTCGGATTTTAAGTTAGTTTCACTTTATCAGTTCAGGTAAGAATTAGTTTAAGCGGGTTCACAGTGTCAGAATCACGAGGTTTCCACTACTTAGGGAAAAATGTCAGGTTTGTAACTTTCGATAAAAGGTAACCTTCTTGGTCACACCACAAGTTGACAAAATTTGCGGAACGTTACTGTTTGTAATAGTTTACTTGCCACAAGGGCTGAGCTGTACTTAAGTTTTCTTAGGAAGAATCAAAATCAGGCGCAAGAGGCCCGTTATGTCATTTCACCTTTAAAGGTCTTGTAAAGATTTTACACCAAGTCTTTTAAGGAAAATATTTTAGTTCTTCTCAGATATTACTCATCAGTACTTAACGCTGGCAAAGTTTGGGTTAACCACAGTTTTCTTCACTAAATAGGGGAAAAAACACATATAAAATAATTACACATACTATGTACTCGTTATAACTTACATTTTAAACTGCAAGCGAAGCGCTTGACTTATCGTTTAAAACTTCCCGTGAAATAAGTTATATTCATAAAATCAATCATCATGAATTAGGAATACATACGTATCCCGTCAATACTCCCTGATGTAGCATTTCAGTTATAAGTTAATTTTAAAATATATTCTCGTCTGATTATTTAGCAGTTAAATTAAATTCATTTATGGCTGCATGAGTTTAAGCTAGAAATATAACAGACTTATAAATTAAGCACTCTGCACAAAAATCTAACTAGTGAAATAAGCGATTTAACACTTTAAACACTTCACAAAATACTAGATATAATATATTTACCTCAACACAGAACTACTAAGAACTAAAACCACTTCGACCAACTAATGCCCTCTATCATCAACAGAGATACTTAGAAATCGAACATTCAATTCGACCAACTAATTGCTTCTATCACAGAGATTCTTAGGGCTCGAACGTAGGTTGTTCTAGTCTAACTGCGAAGTTACTGAGTGCGTGAAGTCAGGTTTCCAACTCTAGTTATATCTATGAAACGGACAAAGATGTGCGCTATTTCCAAAACCATGCAATAGCCTCCCCTTCTCATTAACACCTACGTACCTTAGACGCTGGCAATAACATGCCAAACGCGTCTTAGACACCTCACTGCTAGCGAAACTGCCCCAAGTGCCGTGACAGAGGAAACTACCAGACAAATGTCTCATTCTGCGCCGTGCAGACGTCGGGTTTCACACCTCACCTGAGCACTCAGCCGATGAAACTACGTTGTGACAGGTGAACATGCAGACGATATGTCTGCCCTATGTCTGAGATAGATGAATATTCACAGTTTTACGCCTACAACGCAATAACCTCCAGAGCCTGACATCTACGTAATAGAATGTGTATCAGTGTGAGGAAGAAAAACGGTAAAGTGAGAATGGGAAAGAAAATATTTTTTCGCAAACGAACGAATGCGAAAAATACAGGAAAAGGATAAAGAGCGATAATAAAATAGAGGACACGGGTAGAAAAAGAAGAGAATATAGAAAATTTATTGATCATAATCTCTATGCGACAGACACATTTATTCAATAACTACAAGACGCTGGAACATTTTTTTTTCTTAACATTCGAACAGTAAGCTTATAAAATCACATTGATTTCGTTTTTATTTATATTTTTCTGAGACAAAATCTTCTTTCAGCAAAGTTGTGCTACGTATTAAATATGCACAGAAATTCGAGCATGAAAGCTCCTTGAAATGGTACTGCACAAGAAGAGTCCTTTTAATGGATTCTACACTCAAAATGTTCATTTATTTTGTCAATTGAACCTGCATAAGGGAAAAAAGTCTCTCAACATTGACGATGTGCCCAAGAATTGCAAAAATAAATTGTGCAAGACTTAAGAATTCTGAATGCAATTCGACATTTCTCGATTTTTCAAAATATTTAGTCCAATTCTTGTGCTTTTCTGTTTCTATGTTTTTTGGTTTTTTTTTAAATCAGCTGCACCTTTATTTACTACCGATACAAATGTGCAGCCTCTGCAACAAGACATTCTGCTTCATACTCTTGTTGACCTCTGGAAAAGCACAGACATTCTTTTTCAATTCATTCGTGAACACACACTTCCGTTTTAGCATTTTGAGCGGGTATCTGTAATACAAATATAATATAATGCCATTAATCAATGGTACATTCCATGTTAAAGTTAAAATTATTTGTAAAATGCAACAGACGAGGTTTCAATTTTAACAAACCCATTACTGTACTACTCGTGTATTTTTTCATAATAAACACATTGCAATAAATATAAAAGCAATACGAACTAAGGTTAATATTATTTGTAATTTGCAATAGACAGCAAAATTATAATTGACTAAATCCAGCCCCAAGTTCTTATTCATGCCGTTTTGTCTGTTATATTATCCCTTAACAAATGCCAATAAACCTAAACAGCGTTTAACCTGGGTTAAAATATGATAGTAATCTATTATAAACTATTGAACACATACGGTAGTATTGTTGGCAATTTGCGCGATCCGTCGATTTTGCGGAGATAAAAATTCATGATTCTGTTCTCGGAAATCGGATTCCAATGAAGATTTGAGAAAAATGGTATCTTTCACGTAAGTAATTTAGCCAATCACATAAAAGCCGGAACTTTCTAACATTAAAAAAAAATCCTGCCGGAAAGCTCAGTTTGGGCGCGAAAAGCCGAGCAAATCAGGCCAAATCCGGACGTCTGTTCACCCTAGTCAGTGATTCCACAGCTGAGTATTTCTTTCTAGATCTGGGTTTTTGGACTTCCGTCTGGGTACCTGGGTAATTTTTTTCAAAATCTGCATTAATCTGGGTATATTTGACAATTGGCATTTACAATGTATGTATATTCTGTGCACTGAGCATTATACATTATATGTATATTATAATTAAATGTAAAACATTATGTGCTATATATTTTTTATTCCACTTAAATTTAATTCTTGTTTTTAACCACATCAATGACGTTGTTTTTTTTTACTCGTTTACATCAGCTATCTATTTACTGTTATTCTGTTAATGGCTGTCATCTGCAATACTCAGTCATTTTTGCGATGTTTTATAAAGTCTTCTTTTTACATTTTATACTTAAGCAGATAAACAACATATTTTGTTTGTTTGTTATTATAAGATTATAAAATGAGCGATGATGAAGGTACGCTAGGTAGTTGTGGTAGCATGATGACACACACGCCACCGCGTAAAAAAGTGAAGCCATGGTATTAGCAGGTTTTTTGTGCGGAATGGCTAACAGACAGCGAACTGAAGGATTGGATAAAGCTGGACTCTGGTAATCGCTATGCTGCGATTTGTACGGTCTGTTCCTGTACATTAACTAATGCCAACAAAACAGCTTTATTGACACATAAAATCACACAGAAGCACATGAAAAACTTCGAAGCCAAAAGCAAAACTCTGAACATTAACAAGTTTTTCATCAAACCAAAAGAGCCCTGTCTCCAAGACAAAATTGCTAAAGCGGAGATAGTGTTGTCTGCTTTCATGGCAGAACATAATACTCCGTTTTCGCAAACTGATCATTTGATTGAATGTTGCAAGCAGATATTTCCAGACATCACAATTGCTCAAAAAATGTCACTGAAGCGCACAAAGGCTGCCTATGTGATGCAGTATGGCATTGCTCATTTTGAGCGGCTTGAACTTATAAACATTTGCAGAAATCAGAAATTTTCTATACTCGTTGATGAGAGTACTGATATTTCTACGAACCAGATGTTTGGCAGTCGTTGTGCGATTCTGTGACTCAAAAACAAGAAAAGTAGTTGATTCACTGTTAGACCTCATTGAGGTGGAGGATGGGACTGGTCTTGGCATGTTTACAGCTGTTAAGAAATTGTTGAGCACGCATGAAATCCCGCTTAGTAACGTCATTGGTTTTGCTGCAGACAACTGTGCCAGTATGATGGGGACTGCAAGTGGTTTACAGGCACATCTGAAGAAAGAGATTCCACGTGCCTTTGTTATCGGCTGTGTTTGTCATTCATTTGCACTTTGTGCAAATGCTGCCAGCAACCACCAACCATCTTGGCTTGAAATTTTCATAAAGAATGTCTGCTTCTATTTTTCGCGTAGTAGTAAAAGAAATCTTCAGTTCCAGTTAATACAAGATGTAGTTCAGGCCCAGAAACATAAAGTGTTGAAACTGTGTAAAACACGCTGGCTATTCCGTGAAGCAGACATTGAGAGGATCCTTGAGCAATGGGATGCTCTGCACTTGTATTTTCAATCCGAAGCTTCAGTGGACAACGTCGACGGTGCGGGGCAAATCCTGCAGACGATGAACACTGTTGGCACGAAGCACATGCTTCTATTTGTCGGCTACATACTGGGTAAAGTTAACGTCATGAACATGGAATTCCAGTCCGAAAACTTCCGTCTTCACAAAGTGTACACGAGTGTGACAAGAGAGTATCGTTTTCTTCTCAGTATGTTTACTAGGCAGGACGTATTGCAGCATGAGCATCGCACTCTTGCCGACATTGATCCTTCGGATGTACAGGTGCACAAGAAACTGAATTACATTGAGCTGGGTGGACGATGTGAAGCGCAGTTAATGCGACACCCATTACGAGATAAAGAAGTCCAGTTTCGCAAGGATGCATTGGCATACCTGATTGAACTTTGTACTCAAATACGACGCAGGTTCCCACTTGAACAAAACAGTGTTCTGGCGCAAATGGATCCAACAATCTCCTCCAGGATGTTCATCGGTTACACCTAAACCTGGAGCCTCTCATGCCCTGGACCTGTATATCAAGAACACCATCCATGGCTCTCTCCCTTCTTCGCCGTAGAGACGACATTGTCATCAAACCGGCTGACAAGGGAGGAGCCATTGTCGTCTGACCAATACAATCTCCTCCAGGATGTTCATCGGTTACACCTAAACCTGGAGCCTCTCATGCCCTGGACCTGTATATCAAGAACACCATCCATGGCTCTCTCCCTTCTTCGCCGTAGAGACGACATTGTCATCAAACCGGCTGACAAGGGAGGAGCCATTGTGGTCTGACCAATACAATCTCCTCCAGGATGTTCATCGGTTACACCTAAACCTGGAGCCTCTCATGCCCTGAACCTGTATATCAAGAACACCATCCATGGCTCTCTCCCTTCTTCGCCGTAGAGACGACATTGTCATCTAACCGGCTGACAAGGGAGGAGCCATTGTCGTCTGACCAATACAATCTCCTCCAGGATGTTCATCGGTTACACCTAAACCTGGAGCCTCTCATGCCCTGGACCTGTATATCAAGAACACCATCCATGGCTCTCTCCCTTCTTCGCCGTAGAGACGACATTGTCATCAAACCGGCTGACAAGGGAGGAGCCATTGTCATCTGACCAATACAATCTCCTCCAGGATGTTCATCGGTTACACCTAAACCTGGAGCCTCTCATGCCCTGGACCTGTATATCAAGAACACCATCCATGGCTCTCTCCCTTCTTCGCCGTAGAGACGACATTGTCATCAAACCGGCTGACAAGGGAGGAGCCATTGTCGTCTGACCAATACAATCTCCTCCAGGATGTTCATCGGTTACACCTAAACCTGGAGCCTCTCATGCCCTGGACCTGTATATCAAGAACACCATCCATGGCTCTCTCCCTTCTTCGCCGTAGAGACGACATTGTCATCAAACCGGCTGACAAGGGAGGAGCCATTGTCGTCTGGCAGAAGGACTTGTACCTAAGTGAAGGTAAAAACCAGTTGACCAATGGCTCTTTTTACAGGTCCAGGACCAGCGATGCGACTGTCTCTAACAATCGCATTGTACACAACACGATTAAACAGCTTATCACTAGTAATGATCTTCCTCCCGAAGCATCTCATCTCAGGATTCATGACAGCTCTTTGGGCAAGCCTGTATTCTACATGCTCCCCAAAATTCACAAGATCGAAAACCCTGGAAGACCTATTGTCTCAGCCTGTTCTTGTCCTACTGAACACATTTCTGACTTTCTCGATAGCATTTTCCAGCCTATCGTTGTGAATCTTCCCTCCTTCATCAAAGACACCAATCACGCTCTTACAACTTTCTCCTCTATCCGACTCCCAGCAGACCGCTCCTACCGTCTTTCCTTGCTGGACGTCTGCTCTCTGTATACCTCTATTCCCCACTCTGATGGTCTCCGAGCTCTTCAGTTTTTTCTGGACCAACGCACTTGTCCTTCTATATCCACTGTCACTCTTCTCCGTCTTGCTGAACTGGTCCTTCAACTGAATTCCTTTGAATTCAATGGTCAGTTTTTTGACCAAATTAGCGGTGTTGCCATGGGAACGAAGATGGGTCCCAGCTATGCCTGTCTATTCATGGGCCACTTGGAGCATCAGATATGGCAACAATACTCCGGTCCTTTCCCTTGGTTTTACCGCAGATATATCGATGATGGCATAGGTCTCACAGATATGTCTGAGACTGATTTACACCGCTTCATCGACTTTGTGAACCACTTTCACCCCACCATCAAGTTCACCTCCCTCGTCTCCACAGTATCTGTCAACTTCCTTGACATTACTATTTCTATCACGCCCTCCGGCCTTAATACCTCAGTATACTACAAGCCGACAGATGCCCACAGCTACCTCCTGTATACCTCTTCTCATCCTCGGGCCTGTCGTGACTCCCTTCCTTTTTCACAACTTCTCCGCCTCCGCCGTTTATGCCAAGACGACGATGACTTCCACTTACGAGCCAATGAGATGTTGGATTTTTTCCGTAACAGACTTTATCCAGAACATGTTCTCACCTCTGCTCTCCAACGTGTGCTCCCCATCTCTCGTCTGGAGGCCCTCAAACCTCACCATAAATCCACTTCGGATAGAGTCAAATTAATCTTGACCCATCACAGTACTACTGTCAAACAGATCCTTTTCCGCCACCTCCCTATCCTCCAAGCAGAGCCTCTGACCCAAAAAGTATTCAGTGAAGCACCTTTGGTGGCATATAGACGTGACAAGAACTTGAAGGATCTTCTTGTTCACAGCCGTCTCCCAAAGGAGAATGCCACTCACTTTGGCACACTACCCTGTGGTCGGACACGATGCAACACGTGCAAGTATGTCATCTCAACCCAGAAGGTGTCCTTTCCTAAGGCTACGTACACCATCACTAGTAGCTTCACGTGTGAATCGCGCAATGTCATTTATACGATCATATGTAAACGTTGCTGCAAAACCTATATTGGCCAAACAGGCAAACGACTTGGGGACAGATTCAGCCAGCACTTAAATGACATCGCTCAGCAAAAGTCAACACCAGTTGCTATACACTTCAATGGTCCTGACCACCATGGTCCCATCGACATCCAGGTCACAGCGATCCGATCCTGCTCCTCTGACACTGCCAGCCGAGAACAGCTTGAGAACCGTCTTATCCACCGCATGGGGTGTCTAAAACCAGCCGGTCTCAACACTTTTCACACCTTTGTCTGAGGTCACCCTCTCCTCTCTTGCTCTATTTTACTCTTTCCACTCTTATCCTATTCTTCTATTTGTATGCCATATACATTTTTTTATTTTCATATTTATTTATCTCCCACTCATTCTGTCCCTTATTATTTCCAGTCCCCACTTTTATCACGTTGGGTAGTTTATTTTCCGGTTTCGTTTTTTAGTTTCTTAGTATGCATTGTGTACATCCGGCGGCGGAAGTCGCTTTCTGTTCAGCCACGCGCTTATCAACAGGACAGCGATTTTGATAGAATTTCGGTTCTTGCCTTCAGGGAAGTACCCAGTTTTTATTTTATTTAGTTTTTATGTGTCCTATCTAGCCTTCACTTTCTTTCCTTTCCTGACGAAGGCCTTGTGGCCGTAACGTAGACTATTTTCTTTGTCCTTTGTCCTCGTAAGACGAATCACCTTTTTTCGATTTTTTTTCAAACCCATCCATTGGATCCAAAGCAAGCTCTCGATATCAACAAACCTTCTGTCATTACATTAGCAGCGCAGTTCCCAACAGTTGTTTCAGAAGAGAGCCTTGATCGTCTGTCTGATCAATGGCGAGAACTGGCATCGTACCGAAAAAATCTTGGACATCTAGTGGATGAGGATCCGCCCGCATTCTGGCTGGGACTGCAACAAGTAACATATGCTAATAACCAGAAGAAATTTTATGTTTTGGCTGACCTCATAATCGAATACTAGCCAAGCAAGCAGTTGCCAAAGATGGGGTTTGTCATTAGTTTAATCCTAGTAAAAGCGTGGTTGAAGATGTGCGTGAAGGACGTTGTCGGCAGAGATATGCAAAGATTTTGGAACTTCACAATCAAGATTCCACGTTGTCAATTCATGCATATGATCTTGACGAAGGAGAAGTTGTCGACATGGATGCCGAGTCTCTGACAAGTGACATTTTTCAACAGTAACAAGTTAAAACTAACATTTTATATTTAATTTGAGGAACATTTTGTTAATGTAACTAATGTAAGTATATTACTGTTAAAATATCTCATTTTCAAGAGTTCATATATTGGGGTGTTATTAAAATCATTTTTATTTAATTGCAAATTTTTGGTAATTAAAAAAAATGAAGAAATACATAAAAATTGGTAGCACACAGATTATTTGTGCTAAAGATGCACATAAAAGATTATGTAAGCATCGTCTATCCCGTGTATTTGAGGCATAAAATAATCTGGGTATTTCTGGTTTTTTTTTAGAAGAACATCTGGGTTTATCTCTAGAACTTGAGTGGCAACGCTGACTCTAGTGTAGCTGGCACTAGTACCGGTTGTGTGACAGATAGTACAGTTAGCGTTAGTTCTAAAACCGCCGTGTTCCAGTTTAATGAAGACTATTTGTCCTTCGGATTCATTTCATCAAGAGAAGAGCAGCCACTCACATTTATGCGAGAAACCAACTGAATATTTTGAAAGGCTTAGAGCTGATCAAACACGCCAGGCTAAACAATGGACAAAACTTACAACTATTTCTGACAAAGCTAAAAAAATTAAGCTATGCCGTTGCCGAAATTGTGACAAAAGAGATGAAATCACACCCAATTACTTACTTACTTACTTAGTCGTTCCTCTTCTACCGTGAGGTGTAGAGATTGGAAGAGAGAGCGCCAGACTATCCTATCGGCTGTCTTCCTCCTGGCCTGGTTCCATTCTAGTCCTCGGTCTGTAAATGAATGCTGTTATGTTAACTTTATAATGTTGCATGCTTTTAAATTAATGCTTAAAGTAAAATGTGGGAATGAAAGGATATAGTATGCAAGATAAATGAGAGTAGAAGGGCAAAATGTTAGACGGGCCTGCGCGCCCAATTCTTAACCCTTCGAAAATAAAGTTCGTTAGTTTGTTCCTTCAAAGATTGTCTAATGTTGTCCTCCCAGCGGACTCTGGGTCGTTCGGGGGGTCTGGATCCCTGGCTCTTTGTTTCCCATGCTTGTCGTGGTAGCCGATCTTCTCTTATTCTGCAGACATGGCCAAACCATCTTATTTGGGACTGTTCTACTTGCGTCTGCTGGGGGCGGGATTTTAGGCCTTGACGTATCGTCTGGTTGCGGACCATGTCTCTTCTTGTTACTTCAACCACCTTCCTCAGATACCTCATTACTGAGTCAGTAATTTTACCAGCAGGCTGTAAAATTGTAAATATTTTGATTGGCGAGGAATATCAAAGAGAGATTTCAAAAATGCCTATTAGTAGGCGTATACAAGACATGTATGAAGACGTTGAGTCACAAGTAATGGCTAACATTAAAGAAGCCGATATTTTTGCCATCCAGTTGGATGCGTCGACTGGCATCACTGGAAAAAAGCTCAACTCCTAACATTCAGCAGGTTAGTTTGTAATGGAGACGGTTTGTAATGGAAACATCATTGAACAATTTATATTTGTAAACCACTTCCAGGAACAACAAAAGACCAAGACATTCTTGACGTTGTCGACAGTTATTTCAGTTCTCACGATTTGTCATGGACATTATTTATCAGCATGTTCACGGACGGTGCTCTCTCTATGTCGGGAAGTCTAAAAGGATTCGTCGCACTGGCCAAACAACAGAACTCTGACATTGTTTTACACATTCTTTCTTGCACAAGAGGCCCTCGTTTTAAAATCAGTAGTACCTGAGCTCCAAAAAGTAATGGATGAGACAATCAAAATAGTTAACTACATCAAGAGTAAGCCATTAAAATCAATGTTTTTTTCAGGACTGTGTTCTGCCATGGAAGCTCCTACTGCACACATTATTTATATGAATATACATTTGTAAAAATCTTGTGAAATACAGATCAATATTATTTTTAAAAATAACATAATAATTAGAATTTCAACTATTGAACACAACCTTAACATTCGCTTTTTTTAATGATAAAATATCTCCTTAAAAAACTGATGGTGTGCCTTGACAATTTTAGCACCTTGTTCAGTGTGCCGTGAAAAAGGTTGAAAATCACTGTGTTACAATGTTGTAATTTTATTTCATTTTGTTTTCTTTTCTAAATTAATATTTAAAACACATGTGAGAATAAGTGGATTCGTTATGGAAGACAACATAAAGGAAAGGCAGAGTGTCAGACGGGCCTGCGTGCCCAATTCTAAACCTTTGAAAATAAGTTCGTTCGTTCGTTTGAGTTCTGTGCCCTGTGAGAATTTTCAATTTTTGGAGTCTGCACACTTTCCACAGTCGTTGTCAGCAGGGGAATTTGGCCAGACATTTGAGATAGTATTTGAAAAGACTATTACCACCACACTTGACAACAACTCAGGTGCAGCTTTCACGATCGTTTTGAAGTGATCACTTTAACTATAGCCCGATCCACTTGTCACTCGGCTTGTCTCCTCAGGTGGGCAGCTTCAGTTTAGACCAGGGGTTGCTAACCGGTTGTTGCGTGATAAATTCTCGCAACATCGTTTTATTTCAATATCTGTTTTATAACGCAAGGGCAACAACTGCTTGGAATTTATAGTCACTTTTCTCGGTAAGCATTTGTCTTCTCGCGTTGGTATCGAATGCAGTTAAGTTTGAGCTGTGGTCGTTTTGCGCTGGACTGCGCATGACTTGTCTTGCTTCTTTGTCGATCGGTTTCCGCCCACCACTAGTGGGAGTGAGCGATTTGGAATGGCGAAAGAGATGCCTCGTTGAAGAGGGGATCTCCGCTATTTTTGTTCTGTCAGGGATGTGTAGTCCTCTTAATGGATATTTCGTTTATTCGAGATAATACCTCTAGTGTTTCCCACATGTCGGGAGGCGTGATATTTCTGTGTATTTCATGAAAGCAAGGTAAATTGACTCTTTCATTAACTCTATTGATTTTGGGTCGTGAGCGATTTCGATTCATAGCCTGTCTGCGAAAGTCGTCGTCACGAGATGTTTTCCTAGCTCACATGTCGCTGCATTGTACTGCATCGGTTGATGCAGGTACCAAGGACCATTACTTGCTACTTTGTTAAATGAACTAGGTTTGGAAAACCTTTATTATCTAGAGGATATTTTTGAGGACATTATTTATACTTCGGCAGACGTGTCTGTCTTGCTGAAGTCAAACTAAGGAGAGTGAACTGATCTCATACATCTGGTTATCTCCTGGCTGTTATAGAAAAGGATGGAGTTTTTCACCTGACTACATTTACAGCACTTTGAAATATAACATGCATCTGACTCATCATTGTAATGCTGTCTACCGTTTATTGCTGTATTGAATGTTGCTGTGATAATGACTGTTTGATGTGCCTACACATTTGCGTAACCATTTTGTCACTGTGGCGTCCACAATAAATAATGAAGAAAAACGTCAACGGCTGTTTCAAGACTCATTGACTTTATACGTCGTGAGTTTACTGACGTCCTATGTGGATTGCCCTGTTATTGTTGCATGAACATTGTTTTGACTGAACACATCTACACACTACACAAAACCAGACATGCGGATGCCATCCATCATCATATGGCATCACGCATCATTTGGTGGCCATAGGCTGGTTTGATTCTGGTACCAGCAAACACGGGGTCCCTTACCCACTTCTTTTTCAACAAGAATTCATCAGCATCCTTCAAGAAATTAACATTCTTCAATACAGTCAACATCTTCAAAATTTTCAAAGTACTCGGCGTTGCCCGGTAAAAGTCAAATTTCAATTTTTTGACGGAAACAAGAATTTGACAGTACCCGGCGTTGTTACATGTTGCCGGATAACTCGGACTGCTGTTATCTTTTACGCAAGTCAAGCAAGTTGCTGCTGTCAAGGTTCCAGTGCTGTCGTTTTTTTGAGAAGGTCAAGTGCCGGTTGAAACGGGTTGTTTTCTGAAGAAGGCCAAGTACCGATTTCCATCAACTTACTTTTGGATTAGAAGGTCAAGTGCCGAAACAACTCAACACACAGTATGTCAGAAGCTCTTGTACCATCGTGTTAGCAGTGGAAGCAGTTCAGATGTGCCATCATCGTTGGAGCTTCGCTCTTTAGGACGTTGATTGACATCCGTTTTTCTGCTGTTCTACGATTGGAAGCCTATAAGTTAAGTGGCCTGTTTGTATGTAAACTGTGCCCTTATACTTCTGCTGAGTCTTCTGTGTATCATCTCATTCTATATGTTTTATGTTTATATGTTATTTGTATATTTATATGTTTATATTTCAGCGGGTTCTCGGTTGGGTGGTGTCTCCGTTAGATTATGCCACGTCATAGAGGTCGTCTATTGTGAGCGTTTTCTGTAAGGTTTGCAAATTTCCAATACTGGAATTTGCTAAGCGACTTCTGTTGCTATTTATGTTAGCTGTGATGACATGTTTTAATATTGTTTTCGTTATTATTTCGCATTCTTTAGTTTTGTTTTGATTTGTTTGTATTTGTTAGCCTACTCTTGTCTATAATTTAGTTTCATACAACATTTTTGTTTATACACTGTGGTGTCATGTATTTTGTTTAATTCTATCGCAGATATCGTCACATTTTTTGTGATATTTCATTAATTTCTGCTTTATTTTTAGTTGATTTCTGCGAAAGTTTTTTGTATTGTTGCTGATCTTTGTTATTGTTTACATTGTTATTGTTTACATTGTTTGTATTGTTTACATTTTCAATGTTTACATTCTGCATGTGTTTACATAGTCATTGTTTACAGTTATAGTAATTAGTTAATGGGCTATGCTAATGCACTGTTACTACTATACTGATGATAAATGAATGATGAATAGTGTCGTGCACTATTGAATGAGAAGTGCACTTATGATCAAGAATTGAGTGCTGATATTTCATATACAAGTTCTTTGATTGGAGACTTGTTTCCCACAGAGACTGGGATAATATAATGTGATGTGAATATACAAGTGCTTAATTAAGACTTGTTACACTTAGGTTTGAAATAAATTAGTTAATTATTTCAGGTTTTGGACTCATATGTTAGACAACATGTCTACATTTGAGCACTTTATTGAGCAGGGTAAATTGCTTGGGAAGACTGGTGATAAGTTAGAAGAATTTGCAACTGCTCGATATGATAAAGCAATGGAAGCTGAACAAAAGAAACTGCAGATGCAGGTGGATGAAAAAAGATTCCAAATGGAAATGGAAAAACAAAAAAGGGAATCAGAAGCTGAGGAGAGAAAACTCCAGCTACAGCTAGAAGCTGAAAGACTTCAAAAAGAGGCTGAGAATAAAAGACTTGAAAAAGAGGCTGAAAATAAAAGACTTGAAAAAGAAGCTGAAAATGAAAGACTTCAAAAAGAGGCTCAGGCTGAGGAAAGAAGATTACAGAGAGAGTCTGATGAGAGGAAAGAGAAAGCAAAAATGGAACATGAAGAAAAGGTCTTAGCTTTAGAGTTGGAAAAATTGAAATTGACAAGCATGAGTAATGGTAATGATTCAAACAAGGGTTCATCTTCTGGTAAGGCTAATAATGATACTTTTAAGATTAAGTTACCAACATTTAGTCCTTCCAGCGATGACATAATGTTCTATCTGGACAGATTTGAACAAGCATGTACAGCTCATAACATAGACAAAGCAAAATATGTTTATCAGTTATCAGGGATACTGACAGGTAAAGCTCTAAGTATATTAAATATGGTGGATGAACCTGACAAGAACAATTATGAGGTTGTCAGGGCCGCTTTGTTAAAGAAATATCAGCTTAACGAAGACGGCTATCGTCTACAATTTAAAAACATGTTACCTGAAAATGGAGTTGAATTCTCCGAGTTTATTGCAAGAATACGCATTACTTTCTCACGATGGGTTGAACTATCTAAGACGGAAAAAACTTATGAAGGACTTATGGACTTAATACTTAGAGACAAAGTCATGTCGTCTGTCAATGAGTCTTTCCTTGCTTTCCTTCATGAACGTAAACCTAAAACAATAAAAGAAATGGAAGATTTCTGTTGCCAATACGTAACTGCGCACCCACACATAACCATGGGTAACTCTAAGGTGAAAGAAGGTTTACCAGTTGCTTCGGCAGCTCCGTATGGTCAAAACTTTGCTCGTAGATCCCAACAAAATTTTGATAGAAAGAGTAGCGGTAATTTCTGTCAAAATCATGGAAATCAATTTCATGGTGATTCTTCTTCGAAGAATTGGAGACAACCTGATAGTACTCGTTACTATCACCCTAATAATTATAAGCATTTCAAAAGAGGATATGGTAATAGAGGTTATTCCTGCCGAAGACCTCAAAACCAAACAAATAGATGTTCGCATCAATGTGAACATGATAGTAATCGTGGAAACTGGTATTCGAACCAGTATAACAATTACAATAGAGACAATAATAACTGCAGAGATAATAATAACTCTGATAACTTCAGAGGTAATAATAGTCGGGGTAGATCTCAACACAAAAAAAAGAGATATCAGCAGGCTAATGCTGTACAACAGGAAACTGAGGCAGCCTGTAATCATGTTGTTAATAGTAAAAATTTTGACGCTGTCACTAGTTCTGCTTTTGACTTTGAGAGAGCAAACAAATGTCCCCAATGCAGTACTTTATTCGAACCGGGTACCATAACTACTTTGAGTTGTGGTCACCCACTTCCCGCTCTTCCTGCTGCTGTTGCGCATGACGGGAGGGGTTCTTTAATTCTACATAAGGGTCTTGTTAATGATACTCCGGTCTCACTACTTTTCGATTCCGGATGCACCACTATTGGTGTTAGACAATCGCTTGTAGATCCATCTTGTGCTACAGGAAGGGTTATTAAATGTGTCACATTTGGCGGCACTCTAGAAAAATATCCTACTGCTGTAATTCGCATTGCCACTCCTTTCTTTACTGGAGATGTGCATGCTTGTCTCTTAATTAATCCTATTGCGGACCTTATTATTGGTCGTATTCACGGAGTTAGGGAGTGTACCCCACAGCAGATTGCTGCTTGGGAACATAATAACATGCAAGCTACAAATGCAGTAGTTACAAGAGCACAAGCTCTACAAACACCCGAAACTTCACTGAATAGTGATAATGAAGTTGATAGCCAAGATAGTCACTTAGTAATCACTCGTGACTCTTTCATAAAATTGCAAGAAGAAGATTCTTCTTTAAAAAAATTCTTCGTTCTTGCGAAGAAAGGTGATCCGAATCAGGATACAAATAGAAAATCTTGGATTGCAATGAGAAACGGCGTACTTGTACGTATGGTACAAGATTCGGCTACGTCGGCACATTCGCAAATTCTTGTTCCCAAGAGCATGAGAGTCCAAATATTGCAACATGCTCATGACTCGCAATGTGCTGGACATATGGGTTTTGCCCGTACGAAGTCGAGAGTCCTTGCGGCTTTCTTTTGGCCTTTTGTCAATAAGGACATTCGTATTTACTGCCGATCATGCAAGGTATGTCAGGAGGTCAAATCTAGAGGACCACGACATGCTGCGCCTATCCAGGCTGCTGACATTCCTATTCGGCCGTTTCAGAAAATGGCCATAGATATTATTGGCCCTTTTAAGGTCAAGTCGGCCAGAGGACATCAGTTTATCCTTACATGTGTCGATATGTGCACACGTTGGCCAGAGGCTATTCCTCTTAAGAGCATATCTACTACAGATATCGCAGATGCTCTTTGGTTGATATTTTCTCGCTTGGGGTTCCCCAGAGAAATATTGTCAGACCATGGCACTCAACTCATATCTGACACTATGTCACAGGTAATGTCTACCTTACATATTGAACGATCTCTCAGTAGTATCTACCATCCTATGTCTAATGGGTTAGTTGAGCGTCTGAATAGAACGCTCAAGACTTTGCTTGGTAAGATAACTGAAGATCATCCTCAAGATTGGGACAGGGTTTTACCCGCGGCTCTCTTTGCCTATAGAGAAGTCCCTAATGAACACACAGGATTTTCTCCCTTCGAACTTGTCTTGGGCGCGCGTCCACGCGGCCCTATGTCTTTATTACACGATCTCATCACTGCCGATGATATTAGCGATGAAACTCAATCCTCATATGAGTATGTCATTGCTCTTAGACAAAAGATCATTGAGGCATGTAAGCTCGCAACTGCTGCATCAGAAATTGCTAAAGAGAAGGCAAGGCAGTTTGCTAACAAGAATAGATGTCTACGACAACTTTGTCCAGGTGACAAAGCATTCGTCCTACTCCCCAGTAGGGAAAATAGACTTCTTATTGCATGGAAAGGTCCGTATGCAATAGTCTCTCGGATTTCCGATGTTGACTATGTGGTCGATATTGATGGAAAGCATAAAACTTTCCACATAAACATGCTTTCGGAATTTCACGAACGTCCGGACTATTTGCTGCCTATTTTCCAGGCAACGGATGATGCTCCTGCACCTCACGGTCATTATTCATCCCTGTCTGTCATTCAGGATGAGGAAGCTACCTTCTCTGATGTCAACCTTCCCCTTCCAGTGGTTCCATTACATTCCACGGAATCTTGGAAAAACGTTTCTGTTTCTCCTAATCTTTCTGGTGACGAACATCGACGAGTCTCGTCGATGTTACAAACATTTCAGGATGTTCTCACTGACATTCCTGGACACACAGATGTCATAGAACATGACATAATTCTTACCGACAATAATCCAATTAGGGTTAGGCCTTATCCTATTCCTATACACTTTCAGTCGCAAGTGGAAAAGGAATTGGATGAAATGATTCAATTAAATATAATTGAACCATCGACTTCACCATATTCTTCTTCCATGGTTATTGTCCGGAAGAAGGATAAGAACATACGAATTTGCGTTGATTATCGCAAATTGAATCAGGTCACAAAGTTCGACGCTGAACCGATGCCTTTGTTAGAAGATCTACTGATTAGACTTTCTAATTCTAGATTCTTCACTAAACTTGACTTGTCTAAAGGTTATTGGCAAGTGCCTTTAGCAGAGCATGCCAAACCTCTTACTGCTTTTTCTACACCTAGGGGTCTATTTCAATGGAATGTTATGCCTTTTGGTCTCATGAACGCCCCTGCCACTTTCGTTCGCATGATGCGTCGAATTCTGTCACATCGTTCGGATGTCATCGCATACTTAGATGACATCTGTCTCTTCAGTGATACCTGGGAAGATCACTATTTAGGGTTATATGACTTACTGTCCACTCTACGTGAGAATAATTTGACAGCAAAACCTTCTAAAGCTTTTGTTGGTTTTGGTGAAATCTCTTTCCTGGGTCATCGTGTTGGTCATGGTCTCTTGAAGACAGAAGACCACAATACTTCCAAAATACTGAACATCTCTGTTCCTAAAACGAAGAAACAAGTTAGGAGTCTCTTAGGTTTAATTCAATTTTATGGGAGATTTATTCCAAATTTATCTTCGATCATGGCACCTCTATCAACATTGTTGAAGAAAGGTTCGCCTAATCTGGTCCGTTGGTCTGAAGAATGCCAATCTTCACTAGACCAAATCAAGAATATATTTTCTTCTCCTCCCATCTTAAGATTACCTACTCTTGATAGGACTTTTGTTCTTCGGAGTGATGCTTCATCCACTGGGATTGGAGCAGCACTGATGCAAGAATATGCAAATACTCTGCATCCTGTTATGTACATTTCTAGAAAACTAAATGCGGCAGAGAGGAACTACTCGGTTTTTGACCGTGAGTTGTTAGCGATGGTTTGGTCAATTCTAAAGCTACAAAGATTCCTCCTGGGCGCACATTTCATTCTAGAGACTGATCAGAAAGCTCTTACAGCTATTCAGACTAAGAATTTGAAGAGTTCGAGATCCACTCGATATGCTATAGCTCTTCAACCTTTTCACTTCACGGTACGAGCTATCCGTGGTGCGGATAATGTGATGGCTGACATTTTGTCTAGATGCCCACATGACTCCAACTAATACTTCTGTCCTATATTTCCATATATTACAGAGTCATAACACACCTATATTTCTACAATAGATTAGCACATCTGTACTTACTTTATATGTACACACTATCGTGCTTTGTTGTCATCTTCTTCTGTTCGTTTTTTAAGATGATAGAGGAGGACTGAGTAGTTAATATAAGGGCCGTTAGTTTACTAAACAGCCACAATTATTAATAATGTATTGTACCTTATGAAGCATATTAGTTATTAATTAGCATTATATTGCTTGTACTTTCTCAGAATGTCATTGTTGAGCTGAGGACTTACCTTACGAGTTCTAGATTGTGTACTTATCTAAATTTTCCTATCAGATTTGTACATCCATTTTTAAAGACAATATTAGAGTATGCTGTTTAATGATGATTATAGTAACTTGCATACGTATATTGTGTTTACATGCTAACGTGATGTGTGTTGGTGACACCTCCCCGATGTGAATATTTTTTGAGACATATTTATTTTTCTGTTGAGGTATATCCTCACCAGACACTCTATAATTAGCCTATTGTTTGGCAATTTAGTTAATTACACTGACAAACAACATTTTTCTTTCTTATATAAGAATAAGTGTTCTTTGGTCAGTTTCTTGCGCTGATTTCAAATCTGAAATCCGTTTATCTCTATCACGTCGGGTTCTTAAGATATTTGTGAATAAATATATTTTTGGGAAACCGTTATTTGCTCCGTTTCATTTTTACTATATAACTTATTAAAAATTAATAAAAAGCAACATAATTCTACTTTTTATACTGCTAAAAGATGCATGACATATGTTACGCGATTTTTCAAATAGTTACTGTATTTTGAAATAATTCTGAGCAAAATATGGCTTCTAGAAGTTGTAGAAATTCGGCTGATCTGTTCTGTTACGTGTGCAGATATTTTACCGATCGTGTTGACCAGAAAAACTTTACACCATTACTAAAGAAAGCATATGAACTTTATTTCGATTCGAAAGTTGATGATGCAAATAAATCTTGGTAGCCAAATGCAGTTTGTTCGATACATTGGCAGGTTGGTTACGAAAATCGCTGAAGCATAAGTCGATGCCTTTTGGAGTGCCAGTAATATGGCGTGAACATACAAATCACACTACTGATTGTACTTCTGCTTGACAAATATCCATGGTTTCACTTTTAAAACTAGAAAGTCTGTGGTTTATTCAAATATTGAATTGGTTTCGAAACCAGTGCCTCATGATCCAATCACGTGTCCGATCCAAGTACCACCAGAACATAATCCGTTGGACGTGAATGAACCATCAGAAAGTGATAGTTTACCTGCATTAGAAACTAATTCTGACTCAGATTACATACCGGTGAATGATAGTGTTTACTTAATTAACCATTCAGGACTTTCAGATCTAATACGTGATCTCGCTCTTACCAAAGGACAAGCGGAATTACTCGGTTCGCGACTCAAAGAATGGAATCTTTTAGCGCCCAATACTCCGATATCTAAATTTCGTCATAGACACAGAGAACTTGTTCAATACTTTGAGATGGATGATGACATTTGCTATTGCAAAGATGTAAACGGTCTAATGGTGCACCTCGGTCATAAGCACATAGTCAACGAATGGCGACTTTTCATCGATTCTTCCAAGACTAGTCTAAAAGCTGTGTTATTGCATAACAGAAACTTATTTTCATCAATTCCAGTCACCTACTCTGTTCATATGAAAGAAACTTATGACAATATGGCTATACGTTTGGAAAAAATAAAGTACAATGACTACCAATGGCGGATTTGTGGAGACCTAAGGTCATTGCATTCTCACGGGCATGCAGACTGGGTATACTAAATTTTGTTGCTTCCGATGTGAATGGGACAGCCGCAACAGACAGGAACATTATGCAAGAAAGGTGTGGCCTATCCGGGATCGTATGCAGCTCGGGCATAAAAATGTAATACACGAGCCATTAGTTAACAAAGACAGCTTCATTTTACCACTGTTACATATAAAGTTGGGGCTTATGAAGAATTTTGTAAAAGCGTTAGATAAAACGAGCAAAGCTTTATCACAAATCTGTTGACTATGTTGCATATTGTTAAGCAGTGCATAGATGCATACAGAATTATGGGCTGTAACATGTCCCTCAAAATCCATTTGCTCGATTCACATCTTGACTTTTTCCCTGACAACCTTGGCGAAGTCAGCGATGAACATGGAGAACGATTCCATCAAGATATCGCCGTAATGGAGTCACGTTATCAAGGACGGTGGAGTGTGACCATGCTTGCCGATTATTGTTGGATGCTTCATCGCGATGTACGCCATGCCATTCCCCGACGAAAGTCGACTGCAAAGAAATTCAAGCCTACATAACTGTTATACTTCTTGTACGAATGATGTTGTAATACTGTATGCGTTGTTAAAAAACTTCAATTGCGTATTTCTAGAGATCCCGACCTGATAGAGAAAAACGGTTTGCAGATTTAAAAACAGCGCATTAAAATTGACCAGAAAAACATAGAAATGTTAGAGAAAGAAAAAAAAAAGTTTTTTTTTGTTAGTCAGTGTTATCAGCGCATAATTCGTGCGTTTTGAGCCGCTTATCGCTTGCTCTTTGATATTGAAAAAAAAAATATGTTCCACATTTTTTTTTATCGGGAGGAGGTGGTGATATGTTGCGTGATAAATTCTCGCAACATCGTTTTATTTCAATATCTGTTTTATAACGCAAGGGCAACAACTGCTTGGAATTTATAGTCACTTTTCTCGGTAAGCATTTGTCTTCTCGCGTTGGTATCGAATGCAGTTAAGTTTGAGCTGTGGTCGTTTTGCGCTGGACTGCGCATGACTTGTCTTGCTTCTTTGTCGATCGGTTTCCGCCCACCACTAGTGGGAGTGAGCGATTTGGAATGGCGAAAGAGATGCCTCGTTGAAGAGGGGATCTCCGCTATTTTTGTTCTGTCAGGGATGTGTAGTCCTCTTAATGGATATTTCGTTTATTCGAGATAATACCTCTAGTGTTTCCCACATGTCGGGAGGCGTGATATTTCTGTGTATTTCATGAAAGCAAGGTAAATTGACTCTTTCATTAACTCTATTGATTTTGGGTCGTGAGCGATTTCGATTCATAGCCTGTCTGCGAAAGTCGTCGTCACGAGATGTTTTCCTAGCTCACATGTCGCTGCATTGTACTGCATCGGTTGATGCAGGTACCAAGGACCATTACTTGCTACTTTGTTAAATGAACTAGGTTTGGAAAACCTTTATTATCTAGAGGATATTTTTGAGGACATTATTTATACTTCGGCAGACGTGTCTGTCTTGCTGAAGTCAAACTAAGGAGAGTGAACTGATCTCATACATCTGGTTATCTCCTGGCTGTTATAGAAAAGGATGGAGTTGTTCACCTGACTACATTTACAGCACTTTGAAATATAACATGCATCTGACTCATCATTGTAATGCTGTCTACCGTTTATTGCTGTATGGAATGTTGCTGTGATAATGACTGTTTGATGTGCCTACACATTTGCGTAACCATTTTGTCACTGTGGCGTCCACAATAAATAATGAAGAAAAACGTCAACGGCTGTTTCAAGACTCATTGACTTTATACGTCGTGAGTTTACTGACGTCCTATGTGGATTGCCCTGTTATTGTTGCATGAACATTGTTTTGACTGAACACATCTACACACTACACAAAACCAGACATGCGGATGCCATCCATCATCATATGGCATCACGCATCACCGGTCCATTTTGATCTACCGGTAGATCCCTAGACATCATGTGGTAGAACTCTAAAAAGGTAAAGGTAGTCCCATAGCAGATACTGCCGTAGGGTTGTGGAGTGTTAGAGACTTCACCATACTAGGTCCAGCATCGAGAGGTGGGGTGACCAGTTCCCGTCCTCGCTGCCTTTTCCTTCCTTAACTCCAAGTCAAGTATCCATTTACAGTTGGGTAGACTGGAGCGTGTCGGTACCGTGATTTGAACCCAGAACCTTTGCCGCTGGAGACCAGCGCTCTAACCATTCTGTCAATCGGACGCTTCGGTAGAACTCTAGGAGACGGAAAGGTGGAGGAGGAGAAATAATTTGTAACCTGGGTAAATTTCTGACTAGCTATCTCCCGCCGGCATTTAAAAGCGCGGTGTCCCAGGTATAAAGGTACTTTCACTGCATTCCCAGTGAAAACCTGCAAGTTAACTTACTGAAATTCACTCTGTTTGCGAATTGTGTAAGACAGAAATCGATCTTTTCTGTGAAGCAAAGTTAACATTGTAATATGTTCAGTTTTAGTTTCCCACAGCACTGTTGAAAAGATTGCAGGAAACAGATGGAACAGCAGAGATAAATGTTACATCTATGCTGGACTTACTCCAAATTCCAGGTACTCGGGAAGCTGAAAAACATACCTGATTTTATCACGGTAGATCTTTGGAGAACTCAGCGTTTCTAAAGTAGATCCCTACAGCCGCTGGGTTGCGTACCGCTGATTTAGAAGCACTTCAAACGGAAGTTATCCGTCATGTGGCAGACGACATTTCCCATCGTGCATTGTCATTAATCACTTATAGCTTCGGTTTTTTACTCTTGGCATTCTGCCCTACCGTGTATCAATAAGTTATATAATTTGCCCATGACACAAACACGAGGTATGTCACGTGCTTTTTTGCACTGTAAAACTATACATTTTCTCATATAGCAGGAACCGTTACTGCGCAAAAAAAATTTCAATTACATTTAATAAGTAAACAAAGTTATCACTTAGAATTCCACATAAATTTTTTTTTTTAATTAAACTATGTATAGATGAAAATAGATCGGCACGTTGAGTTAGACAGTAATGGCAAATTCGTATAACTGAATTAATTTAATCGAGGTTACATCTCTTCTCGATGAACAATCTGAGCATCTGGCATAATAAATGACAGCACATCTGAGACATACAACCAAAGCAAAAGATAATTATTATTACACTCGGGAATTCTCACGTTCTTATGAAAAGATGCATTGTTTGGAAGATCTGAGCTGAATTTGTCAGTGGCTGTCTCGTCCTCTAATTTGACCCATATTTTATTTTTAAAATCCTATATATATACATATATACCGTATATTCAATACCAAAATGCCCGCCGTAAGTACGTCGGTCGGTCGGTCACATATAAGGGAAACAATACAATTATTGTATAACTTTCAACCACAGTTGCACCC
Source organism: Oreohelix idahoensis (assembly GCA_024509875.1). NCBI lineage: Eukaryota > Metazoa > Mollusca > Gastropoda > Stylommatophora > Oreohelicidae > Oreohelix > Oreohelix idahoensis. The sequence continues at coordinate 51,663 of JAMPIV010016217.1, read as the reverse complement.
CTTTAGCTGTGGTTGAAAGTTAATGCACTCTCTTGAAAATAGAAAAGTTCGCAAATGAAGGTGTGCATGAACAGTTTGATTATGGAAAGAAGACAACAACACGATTGATAAACAGTACATTATCTGGAGACAGGAAGGTGCGGAAATGCAGATTAAATCAACAGACAATCTCTTCGGTCCAGTTTCATTCGGGAAACGGATTTAACTTATCATTTTCTTAAAAATAACCTTAAAATGTAAGTTTTTAATTGTTGTTCTGATACCTTAAACTACATTAAAGTGTATTTTTTCTAAGGCACCTATTTTGAGATTGCCTAATCCTCATATTAGTCTTCAACTTACACCTCCGGAAACCAAGTATCCCATTCTTGAGAATGAATTGCTTGCAATCATCTGGAGCGTAGCCAATCTTCAAAGATATTTAATAGGCGCCCATTTCACGATCGAGACTGATCAGTGGGCCCAGGCGTCGACTCTAAGAATAAAAGGAAGTTGAGGATTTGGCAAAATTTTAATTTAAAGTATTGCAGACTTATTATTATGGATCAAAATGATAAGATGGCTGCAATTAAAAATGTGTCAATTTTGACGGGTTAGTGGTAGTATATATATAATGTGTGTGTGAAAGCTTGACCTTTTTTCTGTAATTGTATTGATGTACATTAGAGCCAACTTGAGTGCGACATCTGAAACCTTCCGCTGAACGCATCAAGGAATGAAACCAGGCATTCAATCACCCTATAATGTTCTTATTCCTTTTCTGTTATTCTGTATATTTTCAGCCCAGATCTCAACCATTTGTGCACGTCACTTCTCTGAAACTCCCTACACTTTTACGGCTTCTTTAAATCTAAATTTCATTACCTGAGAATATAATTTTTTCTTAATTATTTTTAAAATCCTCTATTTTTATTGGTTTCCTATTTTGATGGGCTTCAAAACTAAAAAGGAGCACACATTTCTTCAACAATTCTACATTCATCCGATAAGATTAAATATTTTTGTCTTAATGCTGCTATCGTATTAACAAATTCAGAAATGTTGCAGAAAAATGGTATGGGTTCATCAGCTGCAGAATATGAAAACCAAGTATGAAATAAATTATCATTATAGACTAATTATGTAATTAATTCATTCATTACCTTCAAGTTCACCAAACATAAGCCTTCAATAAACATGCCAAGTCATCCTGTCACATGCCAAGTCTTCCTGTCACATGCCAAGTCTTCCTGTCACATGCCAAGTCTTCCTGTCCTGTGCCATCATCTCAACGCTTTTCCATGTCCTTCTCATCATTTTACATTCTGTCTCCAGTTTTCTTCTCCATCAACTTGTTGGTATACCTCTCTTTCTTTTACCCTAGGGATTCCTGAACAAGGACTGCCAAGTAATACTCTCAACAGGCTTCCTCAATATGTCTTATTTCCATCGCCAGCGTTTTCTTCTCATCTCTTGTTCCAAGGAAGGAGGAATTGACGGGACTTTGTTTAAGGTCTGTATTCCTTGGGGAGCTCAGATGTAATCCTGGTGAGATTTGTAAACTAGGACTGTATTCCAATGGATACTTTAGCATAGTTTTAAATATTGCATTCCAAGCTAAATATTAAGATGATAACAATTACATCAAACACATGCGAATTCAAAGACACTGGCAAAATAAATTATGTCAACATTAAAAATAATATTGCACAGGAATGGTAGAAGCATACATACACATTGACAGTAATATAGATACTGCTGGAGGGACAGACAAGGATATCAAAATAAGAACACGCAAGGCTAGAAGAGCTTTCATTGCGTTGCGAAATATACTACTGGACAAAAGTTAAGGGCCACAATTCCGTTTAGACAAAGTTTATATAATTGATTGGCAAATTGTAAAGACAAGTGAAAATGTCATTAAAACTGAGCTCAGAGAAATGTGTATACATTTCTGTGTGCACTAGGTTAATTATTTTTAAATGTCCAAAAACTGGGTCACTTTAACCCGCACGTGAAAATTGCCATTGTTGCTGCAAAAACTCGTGGTTTTTGCAACACGCCCCACTAGTTCAAAAGGTGAAAAAGTGAGTTGAATTTGAATGCACGTGGAAAATGATCATCGGTAGTGTTCACCGTTGGTATGCAATAAATCAGTATGACAAGTGGTCGAAATGATCACTGCATTAGCCATGCCACCAAGGAGAAGTCTCAGCACTGTAGACCGTGGTCGAGCCATGGCATGGATTCAGGATGGTCAATCTGTTTGTCATGTTGCAAGACGTTTAGCAGTGTCCCACTCTACCATTCAGAGACTTCTTCAGAGATTTCAAGCTACCGGATATTTGGAAAATCGACCCTGCTCACGAAGAATTATATAAACCTTGTCTAAACTGAATGGCGGCCCTTAACTTTTGTCCAGTAGTATATATGGAGATAAAAAAAAGTCCTACACAAAAATCAGAATCGTCCATTCGAATGTCAAGTCAGTCCTACTGTATAGCTCTAAAACATAGAGAACAACAAAAACAACCAGTGCCGTGTTGAGGCATGGGCACACTGGGCAGTGCCCAGGGGCTCCACGATTATAGGGGCCCCATGCTGGGATGCTGCCATATTGTTCATAAGACATCTCTTGGCAGAGTGGATAATTACTCGATCTCTCGCTGGAAAGGCCTGGGATTCAAATCAAACATGACGTGGGTAAATTGACGAATTCGCCATCTTACCCAATATGCGTTTTAAAATAGATTTGTAGCAAAAAATTGCATCAAAATTCATTTTAATTAAGGTAGAAATATTACAAATTACCAATTAATTATCGTTTATATGCTAATACGTTTGTGTTTTTCAAGGCTTATGTTATATTGTTAAAGGTTGTGTTGATTAATCCTCGCTTTACATACAGCATGGTTGTTTATGTTTAAATATTGATTTTGTAACAAAATTTTTGTGTAAAGTACCATTAAATTATAAATCTATAGGTTTAATTTTATTGACCATTTACATTTTTATTCCCGTGGGTGGATAGGGCTGGTAGGGACCCAGTGCATTGCTTTGCGAACTCAAGTGGTATGGCAAGATCACTAATGTAGAACTGATGGCTAAGAAGCCGACAAGTGCTAGTGGATCAAGAGATGAGAAGAAAACGCTGGATATGGATAGGACATACAATGCTGAGAGCATTACTGTTGCGTCTTCTTTTCCGCTCCACGACGTGTTCGCTTATGTGAATCGCTGTCGTGCTCAAACGAAGGGTATTGTGAACGGAACGACACCGCATGAAACAATGACGTAATATAATTTATGCAGGCAGACGCGTACAGAGAAGCAGAAGTGAGTATCGTCTGCGGCGGTCTCTTTCGGCTTGTGTTCTGGAGGTGTAGAGGCGTGTCTCTGTGAGCTCCATGCTCAAATATATGTGTCCGCTGATATACTCTCAATTTCTCAGGATGTCGGCATTATGAGTGAATGCCAGATGAAGTATTTGATTAAGGGAGTATTATAAACTACTATTTCATTATATTTCGTATATGTTGCCGTGCGCAAAAGAAGACACAACAATTACGAGGCAGCTCTTATTCTGGAATCCCCACTGCGGAAGAGGTAGAGGGAGACCAAGGAACACACGGAGAACAGAACTAGAGACAGTCATGAAGAAAACATAGAAAGATTTTGAGCTGATGGCAAGCAACAGGAAGACTTTGCATAAGTTTGTTAAAGCCTTATGATCCTTGGAGAGCTGAGGGATTATGATGATGATGATATGGTTATCAAAGGAATCTGTGATGCCAATTAATGTCTCAAAATAATCATGTTTGAAAGAGGCAAACCGCCACGTCCTTTACACAGCCGTGTATAATTCACCAGATCACAAGGTCTTGTATATTTGGACGGGCGCTTTAATATAACTGTGACAGCGTCATTCCGTCATTCTCTTCTTTCGCCACGGCCGCCATTATAGAGTTAGTCAGCATCTAAAAATAGAACACCAACCTGGCCGCTGACGGAACACCAGCCAATCCGTGGATGGGTACACCAAAACTGCCCGGATGTTAATCGCGCGTTATATTCTTTGTGTGATTTCCATCGCAAGATGCCAAGAGAGAACAAGTCGCCGAACCAGAGTTGAAATCTGCAGTTGCCTTGGACATAACGTCCACGAACACTTTCTGGGTGTTCGGTGGATTTAAATTTTGTTCCACATTAGCGCTTTATTTTGTCTGATTTACTAAGTCTGCTGCTAAAAGGGTTGTAAGAACCAATAATTATAACCCTTGTCAAACGATCCTGAATTAAATTTTCTTAGTGCATGGGTCTTGGGTGTGAGGTAGCCACTTCGACACAATGTAGCAAAATCTGCGAGAATAAACGCTCAATTCAGTAAGATTTGGGCATAAAACGATAATAAATACATTAGCCCGCATGTGTCTGACGGTTCGCATCTTTGACGCCAGCAGCGCTGCTTTTTGCACAGTGCTAAGCCTAAAGACCGATTTCACGGTAATAGTCTGACACGCTTTTGGTTTCGTTTTCGAGAAACACTACTAATATTTATTTTTTGCCCAATCTGCTGCATACACTTTGTAGTCTAGCCTTATAATTAACAATTGGCGGAAGCGTGCCGCAAAATAACTATCTGAAGTAACGCTTTCTGTCAACTTTGACGAAAAAATTAGTAGTAATCCTTACATTGTTTGGTAGTATTACACGATACAATACTAATTAGTAACGCAAATTCTTAACCCGCCCCGTCTACACCCCGCTTCGATGACACAGTCTGCAATGCATATACACACACTGCGAAAAAGCCAGCCAAAGCAAAACCACGCAGACAATTTTATTTCCCTCCTAGTGGTAGCATTTCTGACGTAACTAAAACAAGTTAGTTATTTGCAAAAATACATGCTAGCGAGATGAAGGAGAGGAAAGATGGCGGAATTGTGTAAAATTTTATTTGACGATTGACGATGACATAAATTGGAAATTTTAAACCATTATGTAGTTCCCCATAAAAATTATATGGTAGTATGACGTAGAGCTAGCTGAGTAAGAATGTACTTTAAATAATATGATAGTCCCAGTATTAGAGAAGTTATTGAAGAAATACTAATATCTAAGGACACTCGACCAGACAGACTGGCGTTCCTGCTCATGTTTTTTTCTGTAACGTTTGGGGGACGCGAGCTTGGAAAAGAGGCAGGGAGGTACATTCAAATTCGCTTGGGTAAAAAGAGTATGAATGGGAAAGGGGAGCGGTAGGAGAAATGTAATCCTAACGAAATATCTTTTTGTATTGGGCATGACAAAAGCAGACTGGCCAATCGACCACCAGACGCAGAAATTATTCGAAATTATTTTGGTTTTTCATTCAAACTGCTTTTGAATTCTAGTAGTAGAACGTTTCGATTGGCCAGTGCTAGTAAGGCCATTTCTTCACACAGTCAGCGTCATTTGTTTATATATTTCTTGATTGTGGTAAGGATATTTTATGAAATGTATTATGTTTGGTCCAACTACAAAGTTAGATACTGCTATTGGAAAAAAGTGAAGGACATGTCGGAAGCAGACATTGTTGAGTCCTCACATTAAACGGTATCTAACTGATGTATGTTGTTATGATTATGTTGCCATATTATTGTATTAAAATAGATTAGTAAGCCTCTGTGTTCAATGAACACTGTTTACATGCCTGAAGCAAATATATTTGAAAAAAAGAAAAGAAAAGAATATCATATCAAAGGAAATGTGGTTACTCCACATTATTGTATGGAGGAAAAGTATGTGAACGTACAGTGGCGTATCTACTATAAGGACCTGAGGTGTGGTCACAACAAGGTAGGAGTCCTGTCAATTCGGGGCTAGTGCACTTGTAAGGCACGCGAGGCTGACCCCATACCCACGTAGGAAATTAAGTGTTAGAATAAGTGATCAGAGATAAAAGGCCAGGGTGTCCTTTTGTTGCAGAGGGTCTATGTTCCTGTTGCCGGCTGGTGACAGGAAACCTGCTGAGTACTAATAAACGCCAACCAGTCTCCAACCAGTCTTATATGCTGTCGAAGATAACAGTAGGAGCTTTGGCGAGTGATGAAATTGAACTTTCTGCAACTACACATTGAAATATCTTTCAACAAGGACTCCCAGGTGATAAGTTAGACATCTGGGGCATCTATGACAGTTTCTTGTGTTTCAAAATATTACACAGGACGTTTATGGGGGTAGGATGAACTACAGCCCTCATATACAGTGACTCTCCCTTTAGATGAACAAAGTGAATTCCTTTAATATTTCCTACAGGAAAGACATATATAAATACATAATAACTTTTAGTTATTGGGCAAATTGTCCCAAAATTTTAATTGTTCTTTTCTGTAAACTATCTTGTCTTTATTTTCAAAGACCTGTCCACAAGCTATGAATGGACAGGCAAAATAAATTGTAAAGATTTGTTCAAAGAAAAACGTAACTGTTAGTTTTATTATCTTCTTTATAGAAACTTAAAGTGTTTGACTGTTGTGTACCATCATTTCATTTCTCCCCTAGACACTAGGTACACCATACACCATACACTAGAGCCAGAAGAGCGACCGTGTAAGACCTAGGGAGGTAGCTGTAGGTTTGCTGCACATAATTCATCATCATCATTTATAGAGTCAGAGGCCTACATGTGCTTGACCTCACACGGTTAAAGCAGACACCTTTTCATTCTTTTAGGATACCATCGTTGTAGTCATGATCTCCAGTTTCTCCAGCATTGCTGGCAATTAAAAGATCATCCCTTCTGGTCCCAAGCTAGGAGGAAGAGGCGCGTTGCATACTGTGTATTTCCCGCCATCCAAGGGAGCTCTCCATATACACAGGCATTTCCCGCCATCCAAGGGGGCTCTCCATATACAAGAGCTAAAGTACTGTGCTCTGGTTCTGGGCTATCCCAAAGAATTGTCACGTCTTACACAGAGCCACTTCTCAGCTCTCCCTGCCCATCATAGGCCCATAGTGAGATCCTCCTGCATGCAGCCAACCTGGTAAAAAGCCAGAGTTACGTCTGGGGCTGAAGCGACTCCTCCAAGCTCGGGTGCAATGCTAGGTTCTCAACATGTTTCATAACAGGGGTAATCCCTGGAAGTGTGTGGATGATTTCAAGAGTCAATGAGGGTGTAATTAGCCTCACAAACAGGTTTACTTCCATATTTGAATAATGTAGCATTGTGTGTAGCTAGTGGTCATTGTCGCGCTTAGGAGGAGAGCAAGGTCAACACAGACTAACTGCTCAACGTAACCAAAAGAGTGAAGATTGTATTTTCTTGCAGTACTGTTATAGTGATATTATTTGTTGAGAAACCAAGAGGTTAACGGTCTGGAATCAAGGATAATTAAATGCTTTGTATGAATACCAGATAAGTTGTTCTCCCACTATACTTTGTTCCACAACTAACATGCACCACACGATATGGACAATTCCACAATAAAGAAGACAGCAAGCAAGAAATGGAAATAATCACAAAAAGAGCACTTGACAGGCTTATGATATTTAATCAATTTGACTCAGAAGTATATAAGTAAATAAAACAATATGCTATTTATTAAGGGAATCACATTTACAGAGGGTTAAGTTACACCTGATGAAAAAAATAGTGAAAAGAGTCAAAGTTTAGATCTGTAAACAGTCTAGGCCCCAGTGGGGTGCATTATTTTTCTCACTGGCTAAGTCTGAGCATTGTTGTGTGTGTGTGTGTGGTGATATTCTTTCTCGTTAGTTTACTTATCTTAATGTTCGTGTAGGGTGTAGGCAGACAGGACATTCTGCTATGACTTCCTGATGAAAGCGCATGGTGGTCACTGATTTTCCTGTGTCACTAGTGTCTACAAGGATGTCTGGTTCACACTCAGGGGTGAAGATTCAGTCTCTTTCCCTCCTTGATTTGTAAACGCAGCAAAACTGATGGAGGTCGAAACCAGGTCTTATGTCATTGACACTCTGCACTAAAGAACAAAGTAAGAGGACTATTAATCCCTTCTTTACAGAGATTTTACATATATTAAGCTCCTTGCAGAAGACGTTTGGTCTCAGAGCATAGACAGACTTACCACTGAAGACTGTCAAGTACACTGTAAATGAAGTTGTAAGGAAAGTCTCAGTAACTGTTGTCTAACAGGCTCTGCCTCATCCTTCCAAGTCAGATGTCTCTCCTCTACACTTAATAGGTCTTACTATTTTTCAAAATCAGCAGTCTGTCAGATTGTCTGGTTTATCTTCGGTCAAGAATTAAATCCTAATTACCTTGCAGCAATAGCGACACAATTTTTTATAATGTATACTTATAACAAAGGGATTTTCTAAATAAGTCAAGCACATTTGCACAATAACGAAATACCTTATTGTCGTAAATTTTAGATAGGTTTGAAAGATATTTATGGTCCCGCCAGAGTAGAGTGGATGGTGATAGTACGTGAGAAGTAAAGGTGTGAGAATAGATTTCACGAGTGGATAGTTTAATGAGAAGATCTGTCTCTGGAATGAGTAGTTTCTCTAGTTCAGCCTATCTATACAACTATCTTTTAGTATAAGTCAATCTTGCCCTCCATATATCTGTAAATATAAGTTTAACTACACACACACAATTATGTGACAACAAGACACACAAACGGGAAAAATCTATTGTAAATTGGGTATGGGTCTGACCAACACACAAAGGTAAGTTCTTTTGTTGTTTATTATCATTAAACTTTACAACATCGAATATCTAAAGAAAGATCAAATAAAAATCAGAATTCTTACTTAGAAAAATAACAGAATACATGTGCCCTCCCCTCATTGAGAAGAAAAGAACTCAACAAGTTAATAACCCCAAAGGTCAAAGGTTAGCACTATGTTACAACATAGACAGTAAAGAAAAGAACAAAGTTCCTACTAAAGCTATCCAGTAAAATAAACAAGATTTAAGCAGACTCCAGATAATACAATTTTTCTGTAACAAAGAAAATATTTACTCTCTCTGACATACGTGGCCACTCAATCACGCTTACCCTATTCTTGGTGAAGAAATCTCCTAGACAGACAATGTCGGAATATATCATTTCCAGTGTGTTTATCTTCCAAATTGGGCCCAGTCCCTCCTGTAATAATTAAATTTTATAAGGGGAACGCCTAAGTTGGTGGTTGATTCCTGGGTAGACAAATGTCACTTCGAATAGTTAATGAAGCAAAATCGGTTCCAATATTTAGAGAAAACATGTAGTTGCTAAAAACTGTTAATTATGATGATGATGGTAAATCCTATCGGCTGGTTCTGGGGTGAGTGCCGATTTTGAAACAGCGTAACTTGCTGGATAAATCCGCTGATACGACTGTCAAAAGTCAGATGGAAATGTTATTTTTGTTACACCACAGTGGGCTAATAAAATTGAATGAATATCTGGGAATTTGTAAGTCCAGTTAACTTTACTATTTAAAATGTTAATTTGTCTCTTTGGACGATCCTTTTCACAACTGAACTTGGGGACGCGTAAGCGAAGAAGAAGACAACATTAATCAATCAGTCGATGAAGAAAAAGGACCAAAATAGACCGCTGGTCGCCCTTTGATCAGGTCTGCGAGGAATAAAGAACATTTATGACAAAAAATACTACTATTCTATATAACTACATATATGTACACGGAAAGGGTCAAGACGATCTCTTATCCCCTCCGTCAGTCCTGATTAAATTTAAAAGGCACACGGTGTCTTTAGCCTATCCTATTGCGCGTCGCTTAGCGAGTGCAGGTTTGGGTGAGGCATGCAGCCTTTCCCCTCCTGCCCCGGTCACGATCAGCGCACAATGTCAATTATTATTTAATTATCCATACGCGCACTTAACAAATATCGTTCTGTCATTAATAGCTATTAGATGTCGGCGTCTGTAGGTCGTCGTATGGTTATTAGATAACAGTCACTTACTAAAATACACACAATGAAATATAACGTGAATTCTATGGTCTACTATCAGTCGCGCCTAGCATATTAATATCAGTCAGCTAAACGTATCTTCTTGTGTGATCGAGCGGGTGGTAAATTATCATTAAACTTAACAACTGGTAAACAAATAGCTATGCGTTATTTTCCACTGGTCTTTAACATCTAGACTTTAGGTGAATTATAATTGTAAACTTTAACACTTTAGCACGCTTAAGCACAAATTTATATTACCAGAAAACAGAATGAAATCCCCACGAAGGCTATTAACACACCTTCCACAATGGTTCTAGACTACGTGTTTAGACTATCCGAAATTCTAAGCGACAACTGATAACTGGTTTTCGGAATGCACAGTTTATATATATTATTGTCCCTCTGATCTATAGATGACGCTACTTTTCACATTACCATGTGAATCGGGAGAATTGTGAACGCAGTTCCCCAGATAAAAGGCTTTACGGTCGCTCTGTCTCAGCGTTGCTAATCGACAACAGAAAAATTCTCACTTCTAACGGGGTTCTCGGAGAATTTTTCCGTTTGTTTACGTCTCAAGGAAAAGAGGCGAGGATTAAAATGAGTAAACGCAGGCAGAGAAATGCTTGACTTTTACTAGCAAATCATAGAACACTAATGGGATTTCAGGGCTGTCAGATATTGTAGGCTATATTTCCATTATACGTTACACTTATAAGCAAGTTATGTAGGAATAATGAATCATATTATATACATTATACATAATGGATATGTAAGAAAAACTAAATCCGATAACAATACTAAATCCAGTCCGTTTCTTATCATGCTCAAAAGCATACCTCTTCTGTAATTCACACTAGTATTATTAAGCAATAATTAAACAAATAATTTTTGAGAGATAACTCACCGCACAGGATCGCTTCAGGATCTCACAATCCAAAACTGGAATATTGAAAAATATTCCTAAGTACTTGTGACAGATAAAAATTGAACACATTGATCGGTCCACTTTACTCTCACCGACACCCCTCACTATTTTCAATCTAATCGCTCAACGTGGTTTCCCACCCGCTTCTCTAATTAGCATGCACGGGTTATCGCGCAAAAAGCCATGCCTTTCGCCATCTGTCTGATTCCTAGTTTAGCCACGTCTACCTGTCTTTGTTTCAAGCGCTATTAATACAGCTATTCAAATCTCTACTGTCTTTCCTTCAAAAGGGGAAAGGCAAAGGGGGTCTGCCTGCTGTCAGATTACGTCATCACGTCAGCGCATTGTCCCTGAAACACGGGGGGCGGGGGCCCAAGGCAACGGTTTTTGTAGCTCCCTAAAAGAGAACGGGTCGGTAATTGCAGAATCAAGGGGGAATTAAGCGAATGCAGAAAGGAGCGATAACCGCTTTTACCGACTGCATCCCTTTGTTCGTGTTCCAAGGAACGCAATTTGCTCACCGAGAGAAGGGACCTAAAAGGCGCCCGCTCGCTAGCGAAACGAATATGCGGTCGGCGAAAGTGTGAAAATAAGCTTTCATTCAGGAATCAACCGCAGATTTGCCCAAAATACGGGCAGAGGCGTGAAATCTCGCACTAGCTAACGATTTTTTAACCCATTTCATATATATATCTCATCTCTTAATATTCAGTTATCAGCAGCGCCAGAGATTTTGAAGAAAGTACTTAGCTCGCATTATAAGAGCCATACTACAATTTGGATCACTTATATACGTGGAGATAAATTCATTTTTTTCTGTGCTGCGGTAATATATATATATATATATATATATATATATATATATATATATATATATATATATATATATATATATATATATATATATATATATATATATATATAAGAATTTTGAGTGATTTAATTGTTAAAGTGTTTCCATTATATTACACTGGGTTCTTTTCTGTGTTAATTAAATAACGTCTAGCAAATGTTACCAGCTGTAAACGTAAAATTAATTACTCGCTATTTCCCACGTAAGAGATGCTTTAAATTAATTATTAGACGCTAGACGGTGGATAATTAAGAGAACGCAATTTATTTCTATTTCATCATGTGTAAACTTTTAGTGACTAGTTTTCATATCTCGTGTTAAAAAGCGATGAGATTAGCTAGACGCTTGAGGGTTTTAAAATTTAATTTAATAACGGAGTGCTTAACAGGTCATACCTAAACATGTGTTAGATTAGGATATTGATAATATTGTTAAAACGTTTGTAATTTCTTCCAATATAATCCAGGCTGATCATAACCTTGCGATCCAGCGAGTTTACAGTCTGATGTTCCTATCAGCATCCAGAAATTATTGTTGTAACCATCTTCATGTTGTGACCCCTGTGCGGTCCACCTTCTCCATTTATGACGAGAGGTCAAATCAAGAAAAACACAATAATTATAAATTTTAACTGGAACGGAACATTCCCAGAATACAACTTTATTTTCATATATATATCTATTACCAGTCTGCTGTGGCAGAAATTAGGTACTCTTTTATCTGACCCATGACAGGAGTTTTTTTTCCATCGGATATATTCACGAGAACTCACTGTTCATACTCGGCCATCACCTCAACGAACAGCCGATTATTATCATTTAACTTTTTTTCTCCCATCACGTCACAGAGTGTCACAGCCACCTGAGGCGAGACCGCACTGGAACAATATATTAACATATTAATTCCCAGGACAGTGCCACCACATAGATAAAATTATCCCAAACCAATACCTGCAGTGAAAAGAGGAACATCCAGGATAAAACTAACTCATCAATTTCAGCGACTCCCGAAAAAATAGCAGTCAGAACCGGATAGTCTGGAGCTGCAATTGACAACGAATATGACTGAATAGTCTTAATACCTGTTAGTGTTTAATTCCATGGAATGTATGCAGCGTCAACATCTGGGTAAGCAAATCTGAAAGGGGGCTACTGTATGAGTGTAGTGAGTGAACGGAAAGAAAGAAACTTATTATTTTTTGTGGTTATCAATAACATGCCAGTCTTCTTTTATTTATCTCTCACTAATCTGAGTGTTCACGGGATAGGTTTAAATTAAGGACTTAGTCTTTACCCGTCCTGACTATTCCCTCCCCCCTCCCCCTCACTGTAAATTATTTTGATCTTTTGTTTAAATTACCTCTGTTCGGATCTTCCTAGTTTCCCTATATAAGAGGGAGGGCCAATTAAATTATATTTTTCATTTCTTTTCTGTAAACTATAATTCATTGATGTAAATGCTTTTCTTGATGTTGTGATATTTTCTAGTGAGAATAAACATAATAAACCTTAAGCTATAGTGTTGGTCAAACCCCGGCCCTTATATGTGATCCATAGTTTATCTGTTTTCACGTCTGTACGTATTTCTGTTACAAAATTGTGTGCACGTGAGTGTAGTGTAATTTGAATCTGTACCAAGTGAGAAAGTGCGTCTGAATTTAAATAGAGTCGTAAAAGATAGGCTGGATTAGAGCAATTACTCAATCCAAGACTGTTCTTTCTCTTATACTATCAAACCCCTCATGAAACAGAAACTATTTCTTACACCTTCCTCTTACATAGCTATCACTATCACCTCTGCTCGTACGGGACCATAAATATCTCAGCCCTATCTTCTCAAAATTTACGACTGTACTGTACTTCTTTGACTTTAATGTACACACAATTGTGTACTACGGGCTGATCACCCGTTTGCCAGTCACTTCGATTACGGCAACAACAGCAAATGGATTGATTTGCCGTTGCCCTAAAGACGCCAATAGGCGTGATGGGAAACAATGGCAAAGAAAACCTATCTGCTGTTGCCCTAAGACGCCACTTGGCGTGATGGCCACTGACTGCTTTGACGGTCGGTGGCTAAGGACGGAAGAAGAGAAGAGAATTGTGTACTATGTCTATATATACTCATATATATGTATACTTATTTTTAAAGTCTTATGTACTTAAACTTAGTTTCTGCTGGTGCCACGGTGATCACCAAGAGTCCAGAAACATTGCATTTTATCTAATACATGCATTGTTCGACCTGAAATATGTGGTTGTCTTTGAGTCATTGATTAAGTGATGTCTCGTCTACTTTACGAAGCTGAAACAATTATTTTACCCAAGATAGCAATCTTGAAGAAATGTTTGCACAGATTAACAGAAAAAGACTGACTCATATGGAAGACTAGAAAACAATGACAGAATGGAATGAGTAGTAGAATGGTTATAAGAGAAAGGATAGGCAACTCCGTGACAGTCATAGAAGGATTACTCCAGATATGCCTCCGTGCTTCTATTAGACTAGTAAAAAAAAAAAAAAAAAACTGCAGTCGGAGTCGACGTTGGGAGCCGAGTCGGAAGCTTGAGTCCGACTTCTAAGATTTTAGAAGTTAGTATCGGAGTCGGACAATATTTTGGCCGACTCCACAACCTAGGTTTAAAAGTACTTTCACCGCATTTCGACTGAAAACCGACAAGTTAGCTGACTAAGATTCACTTTATTCATAAACTGTATGCACTGGCTTCCTAGCTCGGTGGTCCATGGTTCAATCTCCAGTTGAGGTGAGATTTTTAGACCGCAAACGGCTCCGGGGTCGACCCAGCCTCATGAATTGGGTACCAGAGCAACTCTAGGAAGGGCGTGATGCTGATCACATCACCTCTAGTGTACCGAGGGTTGAGAAAATATGGGCCTAACACTATATTCCCAATATGCCTCAATGGGCGTGTAACGGGATCCTTTACCTTTTTCTTCATGAACTGTATAAGATAGAAAACGATCGTCTCTTTGAAGTGAAGTTAACTTTAGGTAAAAATATTTAGTTTTATTTTTCCACAGCTCTGATTACAGGAAGCAGAAATAAAAGTTACATATCGGCTGGATTTATTCCAAATTTCATATACTCTAAAACCTGAAAAAAAGACGTAATTGAATTAAGATAGAACTTTAGATAGCTCGGTGTTTTTAAAGTAGATCCCTCCAGCTCCTGTGTTGCCTACCTCTGCTTTAGATCATCGAGCGTCTTCACTGGTTTTAACAATATTAGATCTACCGGGTATTTCTATAACAAGTGGAGGCTTCTTTAGCTGTTAGAGAATATGAACGACACTAAAGCCATATTTTTCATGATTGTATTTAACAAGTGAAGGAATAACACGTTTTGGGATACACACTTTTATTTTTAAATGTACTAAAAATAGAAACGTTCTGAGATCCTGCTCATAAATTTGTTTGACAATAAATAATGAGGCGGCTGTAAAACTGGTAAGAAAACAAATATATAAATTAAAAAAAAAAGAATGGTATGAAATCAGTTTGACAAGTTAACGGTACACAGGAAACACGGGACGTTTCGGGTTTTTCCCTTCGTCAGCCACAGTTACAAACAGGTGACGAGGACAAGAATTACATATAGGTACTACAAAAACATACGATGATACACCAAATGAGTGATACAAGCAGATGGGAAAAGTAAACAACACCGATGATGAGCGAAAAAAGAACAATACTAATGCAAGAAAATCGTAAAACCTGAGAGAAATATCTAAACAAGAAAGTAAACAATAAACAAAACGTAAAAAAATAATGAACAAAACTATTAACACAAGAACAAAGTCACTTAGCTAAATTCTTAGAATAATACACTACGATGGCTTATCCGTTAGCGTCAAGGAAGGGACGTATAAGATAGCGACAAATAAACAGGATACGAAACGAAACAAAACAAAAACATAAAAAGATAGATCGGAAAAACAGCGGCGGAAGAAATAAAGAAGTATGAAAAAGAGACCAGAATTTAGGCAAATTTATGCAGGACATTAAGGCTCTTGGAAGATAGACTGCCCAATTGAAAAAGGAGGCGATTCTCCAAGGAAAAGCAAGAAAGGAGGACAGTAACATTTATATCCGAATTACCTGAATGGTCAGGCCTATTGAAATGAAGAGCCACCAGCGTAGGTTTGCTATGATAAATGTCATTTAAGTGCACACGAAACCTGTCCGCCAAACGTCTGCCCGTTTCGCCAATATAAGTAATGCCACACCTCTTGCAGATGATAGCATAAATCAAGTTTCTGGATTCGCACGTGAAAGACTCTCTAATAAAAAATTTGCCTTTCGGAAAAGTGACTGAGTTTGGAGTACAAACGGACAGCTCTTGCATATACGGCGTCGGCATGGTTTAGTACCAAAGTGTGAAGTGTGTCTCAAGCGACGGTGTACAATAATATCCCTAAAATTCTTATCCCTACGATATGCCACCAAAGGGGTATCACGAAACAACACTCTGGTATCAAGATCAGAGTGGAGAATATGCAGATGACGAAACATAATTTTTTTCACTGCCAAGCAGTGGGATGGAAAGTTCAGACAAGTAGTAGTAGGTTTGGTAGTTAGTGCTATCTGACAAATAACGTGGCTGATGCGATTAAGAGCATCCGATAATACTCGACAGCGTCATCAAATTCGGTGATCCTTTCACAGCCGTAGTCTTGGAAAAAAAAATTTCGGCTTTAATTGTGTGTATGGTGAGCCAGAGACAGGGTCACTCGAGGTTATTTCAAATGTTGATAATATAAAATGTACTATGACAGAAGGTCATTTGAGAAATTTCGGCTTCCTAGGTCACCTGAAACCTAGGGCTCAAAAATTGGAAATTTCCAAACAGTCCGATTGGCATAGTGGTCAGATCACTGGCCTCTCACTGCTAAGTTATCGGGTTCGAAACACGGTTCCAGTCTACTCACCAATAAATGGGTACCCGACTCTGCCCTTGAGTTAGGGAAAGCAGAGACAGTGAAGAAAGAACTTGTCACCCCATCTCGAAGGATATCTAGTATATGGAAAATCTAACCCTTTCTCCCCCCCCCCCCCCCCCCCCCCCCCGCCCCCTTTTTTTCCAGCATCTGCTGTGGGACAACCTTTAAAACAACGCACATATCAAATTAAAGTGTTTAGAAAGAGCAAAAGACTTTTCACACAAATTCCAGCATTCTCAAATTTAAAAATGGCTAGTTAGTGTTAGTGAATTTGTCATCACGTTCTTAAACAAACATTTGTTGACGTCATCAGATTGATGAGAAATAGACGTTTCCTGTTAACCATTTTGAAAACGCTGCAAAAGGAAACCTGCGAACATATTTCAATTATCTTTACACTAGTGTAAAAGCCCGTCATAAGACGGGAATTAAATCCAAATGCACCAATACTTAACGGCAATTTTACTTATTCAAATACTTGTGAAAAATAATGTTATGTGTGAATATCCAATTGTTCATCAGAAGAGTACACATATTTTCTGTTGTTTTAATATCTAATTTTGCTTTGTTGTGATTTCTTGATCGAGACAATGAGACGTACAGCTGTCCGTGAGAGAAAACTGGCTCGATCAAGAAAATATTGCTAAACTCTAAGTGATATAGAACACGGCTGTTTGCCCGCTATTAAAAGTCGCTACGTTAGTTCTGGAGCGTCCGATTGGCAGAGTGGTTAGAGCGTTGGTCTCTCGCGGCGAAGGTGCAAGGTTCGATTCACAGTATCATTACGGTTCAGTTTACCCAGCTGTAAATGGGCACATGACTTTGCTCTTGAGTTAGGGAAGGAAAAGGCAGCGAGGAAGGGAACTGATCACCACACCTCTCGATGCTAGACCTAGTATAGTGAAGTCTCTTAATTCCCCCATACTTGTCGTGGTAGCCGATCATTAGGAAAATACCAGTTGATTTTATTCTAACAATACGTGAAACTTAGATCATTGTACGAGCATTCCTGTTGATTATAGTAGTAAAATAATGTTGTACAAAGTCTGAACATGCACGCCGTTCACATTGCGCATGCACACCAACCTTTGCGTCGATCGTTACTATTTTCGGGAGAGTTAAAAAAACCAAAACATTTGTTTTAAATCCGAGGTTGGGACCAAACGATGCAGCAATAGAGAATGCAGTCAGCGACTCATAGCTTGACTGCTTGCATCAGGGTCAGCGAACCAGAGCTGACCAAGACCGTACTCCTGGTGGTCCTGGAAACAGTCTGCAGCAGTGCAGTCTGGCTGAGCGAGTACGGATCGCAAAGGGAAGGCAAACCCGGTCCCAAAAAATGCCGTGCTGAAGTCGGATGTGTCGACCGAAAGGTGCAGATATCACAGCTACGGCGTAAACAGACACAACGCAACCACCGTCCTTTTCAGGGCGAACGAGGAAGAAGAAGAAGAAAATCCGAGGTTTAAAAAAAAGTCTGAACACGCACGCTGTTAACATGGCGCATGCACACCGTGTTTTGCCAACTTTTCTTTGTTGCGCGTTACTACGAGTATTTTAGGGAGCATTACGTACAGACACAAAAATCTGGGATATTAGATATAGGATTATTCATTTCACGTCATCAAATTGTGCGTTCTCTCGAACGTTCGTCACAACGCTTTATTCATCGCCGTTCTCGATTCTATGTTTCACAAATCCCAGGCGGGCTGTCCTCGTCCAAGCCACTAAGTCCTGGGTGTGCAACCGACACTCTTCGGGAATCCTAGGTAGTCTGTTGACTCGAAGACGGTAAAGCCTAGGTGGACTGGTTCATCAAGACCAGTGCAAAAATGAGTCAAAGGTCACGCGGTAAGTGGCCATTTTTTTAACTAGTGAACAATATTTTTATCTCAAATGCTTTATACTGAATCTTAGAAGTAAAATACATACTCACTTAAATAGAAAAACTGAAAATCTAGGGCACTTTGTTAAAAACAAATAAATAAATCACTATATTGTACATTTATCAGAGTCAAAGAGTAAAATACTATTTTAAAATAAACTTACAAATTAAATAATGGAAGTACAGAAATACAGTGGAATAGCAGAAATGTCAAACAAAAATATACCAGCATTAATAGGCATGTTTGAACAATCTAAAGTAATATTTGTTATTCAAGAGACTAATCTTAATCCGAGTCAACGTTTTTCTATCCCTGAATATAAAGTCTTTCGAAATGAACAGAAACTCACAATGGAGGAGGTGTGGCATTTCTAGTCAATAAAACATATATAATAACTGACTGGGAATTCTTTTGAACAGACAATGTTGAATGAATTACTATAACAGTATCTAATGAAGTAGAAGAAATAAACATAGTTAACCTGTACAGTTCAAGTGGAAACATAAACGAAAGGGATATCACAGCCATGAATAAAAGAATAAACAACAGAACTATCATAGTGGGAGGAGACTTCAATACTCACCATACAGATTGGGGAGGCAATTTAATAGACAAATCAGGAAAACTGCTGTTGGACTTCATTGAAGATAATGAACTAATTATACTGAATGATGGATTAGTAACAAGAATGAACCATTCCCTTCTACAAATCAGCAAGACACGGCTATTGATATAAGTCGAGGGAGATGTCGGGAACTGCGGTAAGACAATGGATGGGTATGAAAAAAAAAAAATAGAAAATAACATGTTCTCACCTACACCCTCCAACGTGTTCTCCCCATCTCCCGTCAGGAAGCCATCAAACCCCACTACAAATCCACTTCGAATAGAGTCAAATTAATCTTGACCTATCACACTCACAGCACTGCAGTCAAAAATATCCTTTTCCGCCACTTACCCATCCTCCAAGCAGATTCTGTGACCCGAGAAGTATTCGGTGAGGCTCCTTTGGAGTCATATAGACGCGACAAGAACCTGAAGGATCTTCTGGTTCATAGCCTTCTCCCAACTGAGACTGTCACTCACTTTGGCACACTACTTTGTGGTCGGACACGATGCACGACGTACAAGTATGTCATCAAAACCCACAAAGTGTCTTTTCCTGAGGCCATGTTTACCATCACCTATAGCTTCACGTGTGAGTCGCGCTGTCACGGATTGCCTCCCGTGCTTTGCAGTAGTGGTCCAACAGTGACCAAAACTCAAGAGTATCTAATATTAGCTTCCAAGATATCTACCTGCGCGCAAGATAACCCTTGGCAGAGATGTATATAGA
Organism: Oreohelix idahoensis; assembly: GCA_024509875.1. Taxonomy (NCBI): domain Eukaryota; kingdom Metazoa; phylum Mollusca; class Gastropoda; order Stylommatophora; family Oreohelicidae; genus Oreohelix; species Oreohelix idahoensis. Next base: position 31,791 of record JAMPIV010016217.1, on the reverse strand, counting down.
AGATTAATGACACTTCTACCTTAAGGGAGGTTCACAAGATATTTCTAGAAGTCACGAAGAATGTTGCATTGGGCTGAACAATTGTTAACGCATTATATCTGGTCCGTCGCCTTTTGTGAAGGATTTAAGCAATGGTTTAGCCCGTTCAAGCCCCCAGTTGGTGTAAGGCAACGAAATTCCTCTTATAAATAATAGCTCTGTTTAGACGTAAATATATGTCTAGGTATATATATATATATATATATCTATATATATATATATATATATATATATATATATATATATATATATATATATATATATATATATAATACAATTATTGTCTAACTTTCAACTACAGTTGCATCCCTTAGCTCGAAAATAGAAAAGTGAGCAAATGACGGTGTGCGTGATGTGACTGACCGACTGACATACTTGCGGCGGGAATTATGGTTTTGGATATTTCTTTTTTTGATAGTAATGCATGTTGTCATTATAGGTTACACATGCGTGGTTAGCAACACTAACTTTCAAAGTAACGCGTGCAATTTTTTGATGGTTGGGTATGTTAAACTCATATCACATTTTGCTATACACGAATCACTCCACGAGATAATCTTATTGTCTGGGGACAAATTGCACATTCTTTTCTAAAGTCTTATAAATGACACGGCCTAAATAATTAACCACACTTTTGCTTTGTCTTGAATTTGTGGACTGCCAACTTCTTTTAAAAGAATGGAATATCTCATCTCATAGAAGAGTGAGTATATTTTTAGATCAAAACTTAATTTCCATTTTGCACGCGTTCCTTTTTTTTTTTTTAATGGGCTTAATCCAACAATATAGGCTTACATTAGCCAATGCGACACAGTTGGCTGTAGAATGCAAACTTCAGTACACTACTACGCTTCATGGCATCAGCGAAATGAAAAAAAGAAAATGTAAACGTATAATAAATAAAATGTAATAGCACTTTTGTTTTTGTTTTGTTTTTTGGTCCGTCTCGGAGTCTGCACGCACTGCTTTTTGTTGTTAAATATGAGTGGCTTACAGTTGAGTTTATCTGTATTGAAATAGTGTTGTTATTACACGACATAAATATTTTTATATGGGCCTTTTATTGAGGGGCGGGGAATTTTAGTGCTGAATTTAGTGTTACTAAGTGTTTAGTAAATTAAACTCAGCGATATAAATTGTTTGATAAACTGAAAAGCTTAACAAGGTGTTATAAATTGTCTGATACACTTAATTCAGTGTTACATAGTTTTTGATAAAAACTTTATTCAATGTTACAAATTGACTGATAAATTCAATTTAGTGTTACACATTGTTGGATACACCTAATTTCGTGTTACTTGTAGTCTGAACTACTTAATTCAGTGTTTAAAATGTCTGATAAAGGAAAGTGCTTGCATTGCCAGCTTCTTCAGTCATAAATAAATAATACATTTGTCGTGAGAAATTCTAATCCACATATATAAATTATCAGGTAAATGTAAAGCCTAACACATAAATTCAATAAAAGGAAAGAAGAATGGTAAAGAACAGTGCTGTCACAATGACTGTACTCGAAATCCCCCTTGTTTTCTACTTCGTCTGCAATTTGTAACGTTTCACGTTGATAGTATAAGCCTACTGCATCAATACACGCTTTCTACGATAAAACGTGTACTGCATTTCTAAGAAAAACCTTGAGATACGCAAGCTGACCTATATTTAATATTCCATTCAGGTCATTTTATACACTAAGTTAACATAAACGAAAAGACATATGAACTTAGGATAGAAAGAAAGGGAGGGCTGAAAGCCGGAACGCATGCAACATTAACACGCGTCTCGCTATACAATTACTGCCATCACGCGTGTAAGGCCACATGCACTAACTGTTTTTCAAATCGACAGTGATAAAAAACACTACCCATACGAGAGTTAGGTTTAAAAACTTACAAAACGCTTATTAGGAAATATGACATTATACTGTTTTATGTCTGAAAACATGACAGTACCAAGACACCACATCGATCGAAGTGAACGGGAGGTAGAAGAAAATGCATATTTTGAACGCAGCCCCTTAGCCCCATAAAATTTATATAGTTAGGGTTCCTTAGGACTTGCTGACAAATAATATGTTAAGTGTTACGCAAATAGTCTAGGAATTAACAAATTATAGCCAAAAGAAATAGTGAGGGTGTCAGACAACACCAAAATCAGAATCGCTCAGTGGCAGATTTTGAAACCACCATTGTACGGGAAATAGGTCCCCATGTTAAATCCTATTTGATTGGATAGAAGTAAATGTAAGGCTAAACACGATTAGTCGGGCTACAAATACTAATTTTTGTTGTTAGGGGAGACGGAAGGAAGGGTACTTTTTTTTCAAACGCTTGTGTAAACATGGCTCGATTGGTTAGACCCGCCAATATAGGCAATTAGGAGCGTCAGTTCAGCACCACATTTTCAAATAAACTTTCTAAAGCAACAGTGCGTTGAGATTCAGCTTATATTTTTCTAAATAAAAGCCTGAGACAGCGGCAGGTCGGATTTTGTGCCATATTCATTGCCAGTCAACGTAATTGTGTATTACTTCCATGAATTGTGGTAAGCTTGAAATATTTGATATCTTTTTAATGAAAATTGAATGTAAATTGATAATTTATGTCTGTATATGTGTGTGGTTCAGTAGCGAACATGAGGCAAAGCCTATATATTGCTCCAACCTGAACAGAAGGTGTCGGAGAAAAGTAAAACTGCATGGAATTGCCAAACAGTACACTGACACCTATCTTATTGACTAGAAAGAACTAATGCTGGAATTGCAGAGGCGTAGTAACCATTAGGGAGGAGTATACTGGTGTAAATTGTTTCAGATGAAGATAGCAGTTGGCCTACCGCTCTGAACTCAGTGTTTGTTATGTATTATGTTCAGTCTGGAAATAGATTATAAATTAGTTCTGAAATAGGAGGTGCAACCTTCTTGTTTCAGGGACCGTGGTCCTAAAGTTATTGAGCAGCACCTGGTCTGAGCTTTGCTGAATCTGGAGGCTGACAGCATACTCCTGGGTCCAGATAGCGACCAGTGAGTTGTCTCCAGAACACAGGGAAGCTATCGAGCAGAGGAGTCTTTTCCTGCCGCCATCACGAAAGATAAGCTTCTGTGGCCAGAGGAGCTCAACATTATGTGTCCCCCTCTAAAGTTGACATTATAATAAAACAGAGGGAAAATACATTGTGTAAATTGATAGGAACTGTGAACTTTTCCCCATACTATTTCCAAGATAAACAAACACTTGAATTCATGATGACAAATAACAACATAGCTTGAAAACCAACACCAGTATTATTTCATAGTACTACTACACAACTGACACACATAGGATAATATTAATAAAATATGTCACTACAAGGTTCATATTTATAAATTATGTACATATAAATTGTGATTACATTTGATTGTGATTCCTGGTTCACTTTGTAGTTGAATCAGGATATATATTAGTGAAAGTAATTAATACATATATATTTGAAATTTTACCATAGACTCATTTAAGATAGTCTTATAGAGTGTTAAATGTGTGTGAGTGTCACAGTGTTGTAAAGTGTTGTGGAATAAATTAAATTGTTTATCTGTCTGTTGTTGTTGTGACTTACACTTCATCATATACATACCCTAGACATTCAACGTAGTCATCACAATATTCCAGAATAATTCTGACTGAGGTATAAATGTGGTAGCAAGTAAGGTTATCTGTAAAACACTGCACCTATTAGATACAGATACCTTCACAGCTGATCTCAGTCAGTACACTAAGTCCCCTATAAATATTTATATCATCCCACTTTACCACAACATATATAAATATGTTTCATTCACTCGTGAGAAATAAAGAAGTAGAAAACTAGATAACAGAAAAATAACTAATGTGATAGATTGACCGGAGACTCGAACCCAGGTACTTCCGAACGACAATGCCGTCTAGCTATGGGAGCGAATCGTGATTATCCTCTCTACCAACTAGGCACGACAAAAATAGTGCTTCACGGACAGGGGTCATTATCACTATTTCCCCACGTAACACCGGATATGTACATAGGAACGATGCAGTCTGATTAATGACGCAATAACTTCTGCACCCCTCTATTATACAGTATAGGCCAGATTACACAAGACAAAGACCTTAATAATGTGTTCTAGTAAATGATAGAACAGACATAGGAATGCACTATTGAATTCATATATTCGTTTAGCTTTCAATATAAACTATCGATACTAGTCGTGCAATAGTATTAATTTACTATTCTAAAGAGAGCTTTTACCACTCTATCTTTTCTTATTCTTATCATAAAGGTAAATTTCCGTTTTATGTTGTTCGCAAGACAACATAATAAATTGTTAAATGTAAGACGTTAATAGTCAGTGCAGAAAAATTATGAGAAAAAATTTTGTTAAGGTTTTCCTTGGAAATATTCATAATCGTTATCAAGTGCCGTGTTGACTGGCTTCGGTTATCATTAATCTCTCTTTCTTACTGTCACCTGCCATGTCACGTGCTCAATTCATCCAGGCATACTCTGTCTCTATGTGTCTCCCTCTTCTTAGTTTGAATTTATCGTTTTTTCCCTCAGTATTAAAACATTTTGTTTTTCCATTTCAATGACTTGTCCAAAAGAAACAAAAAATGAATGCCTAAGCCGTAGCTTCTTGATTAATTCACGGCATTTTTCAGTGTCGCTAAGGAATTCATCTGTTGACTGTTCTGGCAGCTCAAGGTACTAACTGCATTGTTCTAAAGAAATACATCTCTGCTGCAACTAATTTCTTCTTCTTTTTTGTTTCACAACCACTCTTCAGCTCCCCAAGGATCATAGGCCACCAAGAAACTTATGCCAAGTCTTTCTGTGCAGTGCCATCAGTTCAAGGTCTTTCAGCGTCTTCCTATTATCTTTCATGTCTGTCTCCAATTCTCTTCCCCACCTCTCTTATTGTCACAAGATGGAAGTTCGGGTGACCTCTTTCCGATCTCTCTTTCACTACAGCAGTAATCAGTTACATTTTTGTACTGATTTTATTGCGATTTTTTCCTAGTCGCACCCTCTTTCTTTCTCTGCACTGGAGCAGATATTTTGTATCTACATTCTTTCACTCCTCTCAGAGATAAGTCATCACGTCTGTTTGTTACCCGTCCCTTCCCTGAAGCTTTGCAAGGAGCGGCAGATATAATATTAACGAGAGGCAGGTTGGTAAAATTCTCTTGTACCAACCTTGGCCACTACCGATAAACACGGAAATCGCCACCGTATTTGTCTAATTGCTGATAAGGCCAGGGTACGCGACAGATAAGAGATTACTTGTTCGGGTGACACTTTTTGGACAGACAAGGATGACAAGATTAGTTTAGACAAAGTAATAATTTGTTACATCTTACACACATTGTCGTATGAGTTTACCGATGTGTTTGTGAGTTGGTACACAAGACAATCGGATGTTTTCATACCATATACTGAAGACTTGAACTCTACATTATGTTCAAAATTGTTCCATGTCAGGAATATTTGGAAATCCCCCCCCCCCCTCCCCCCCACCAGCACGTTTGAAATGATTGGAGCTTTTACTTAGCTCCATAACAAACAAATGCGGAGGTAGGACAGTGAATATAACCTGACACGTTTCAGTGTTAAGACATTGTGAAGATCGCTTGCCAAGACGACACAACCAGACCTTGCCAGAGTGAAGCCTAGAATTCAGAATTCCATTTTATCAGACCGGACTGTTTCTTAGAGTATTTATCAGGACTTACAATACAGCCCAGGAAATCTCTATCATTTTGAATAAGGAAATCCGGAATATCTGAGGAAACTGAACACACAGAGTCAGAGAGGGAATTAAAGTTAAAATTAACGACCCCAAGTACACGTGTAAAAAAGCATCGGCTAGTGCCTTAACTTCAGTCATCTGAGCAAAAAGTCTGTGAGCCAGGATTGGCGTAAGTTGTCATTTTACATTCTATATTTTCATTGCTAAGATCTGAACTAATATGTATATATTACTGTTACGCACAGATCATTATTCTTTTCCAAAGTCTTTGTATAATCATTTTTCGTATGTATGATCATTTTTTGACTGAAATGTGTATTACGATATTTTACAGTCAAAGGGACATAACCCGAGATATTTAGACTACTATTTTTTATGGGTTTGCCTCCTCTTGTATCGAGACACGTTCGGTCTATAATGTCTTGAACGAAGCGTGACCATATCTCCTTATTGGGTAGTGTCAGTCAACTGTTGTAGATGTCTGAAACCTGTCTTAACGTTTCTGTTCATGACCATAAAAGGCGCGACTGTGTAAGACTTTTATCTCGAATGTTCTTAGAATCGCCTTGTGTGAATTGATACTCACGTAGATGAGTTCTGCGCATGTCTAGACTTGGAGAGGTCGTTTTGTGTGTTCCGCCCAGCTGGGGGAGTTTAGAAATGGTCTGAGTAGCGAGCGGACGCAATCTGCGTCTTGTGATTTCTCTGAGGGAAATACATTGTCTTTGTGAGTTAGTTAGCTAACTAGACTATTTCCCAGTATTATTCAAGCCTGCCTGGAGGCATATGTTCGTGGTTGATTTCCGAAGAAAGGTAATTCCTCTTGTATTGAACTTTATGCTATCATCTAGAAGTTCGTCATTTTTGTCGCTCTTTGCTCGCATGTGTGATTCAAAATGGAGAGGTACTTTGATTAGGAGTTCGCCACCGGTATCTTTATACCTGAACTATATATATATATATATGGGTCGCTCTAGACCAACAAGACTATTGTCTGTGTTCCAGGATTTGTTATATCAGAGATCACGTCCAAGTCAGATGGTTAGACTTAGGAATGTTATAAAAGTCGGATTGACCTGTACTCCATGTATGCTATTCACGTGCAGACAGTAAACGGACTTATTGTATACATCTGATCTGCTAGCATCAGGAAGGGAGCATTTATTATTGTCTATGAACATTGATGATCTGCAGCTGACACTATTGCAGAAGTTATATGTATGAACTTTAGGCACCCAGATCTGTGCTATATAAATATATTATTATACAGCTTCATGAACAGAACTTCATGATATTGAATATACAGAAGCTATTTGTTTACAATACGAATAATGAGTATTGGATTCTACATGACTATCGGCTAATATTATTTTGAATGCTGAATTTCTTGAACTATGTTGGTGATGACATATATATCATGACTGTTTTGTGGCGTGCAATAAATGGTAGAAAACGTAAAGCGAAGTTACCATTTCTATGACTTTACACATCATGTTGCCTGTGTTGTACTCTGGGAACTATTCTACTACAACCTACACAGCAACATCATAAACCAGAGAAGACACCTACATCTTGCACTTTAATACCAGGTGTCGATAGGGGTGGTGATTTGTCGTCAGCCTAAATCCAATTTTGGTGGTCAGACCCTTTGGCTTATCATTTTGGTTAAATCCACCCTTATCATTTCATGGTGGCCAGAGGTTGGTTTAATCTGGTACCAGCTTGCAAGGGGGTCAACAAACCCAGACATCATCATCAAGCTTTCAAGATTACAGTTCAACTCACTTCCTTCAAGAAAAGTTACTATTGTCGAAAGTATCCGGATTTCCTGACAGTTGCTGATTTTGAAACTACCCGGCGCTGCTAGTGGGTATCCAGTTTTCCGAGGTTAGAAGGCCAAGTTCCGAGCAAATTGTTTTCCTGATCTGTTAGGAAGAAGGACAAGTGCCGTAACAACTGTTCCGGATTGAGAAGGTCAAGTGCTCAAGTCAATTTGTAGAATTCAGAAGGTCAAGTTCAGAAGCTGTTGTCTGTTAGAAGCTCATTTCCTTCGTCATGGCAGTTTATGAGAGCAGATATGGATCAACGTTGGATCATTGTCCCAAGAATGCTGATCACATCCTGTTCTGAACTGTGCTGACGTTGTGGATACATAGAAGTTAAGTGGCCTGTTTTGTTTGTGAACTGTGCCCTTATGTTCTAACTGAGCCTTCTAATTCTTTCAAATTTTTGTTACATGTTATATGTTATTTGTATTTGTATATTTATATGTTTATATTTCAGCGGGTCTGGATGGGTGGTGACTGTCATAAGAAATACCACGTCATAGAGGGCTTATGATAGCGTTCTGTTAGGGGCAATTTCCTTAATTGGAAATTGTTAGCAATATTTTTGCTAATTTTTGTTAGTTGTGACGGTATGGTCAGTGTTGTTTTCGGTATTTTTTCATATTCTTTAGTTTTGTTTTGATTTGTTTGTATTTGTAGGTCTACTCTTTCCTTATTATTTAGTTCTTTACAAAATTTTAGTTTATACATGGTGATGTCATTTGTTTGTCTTCTTTTCGCATTTTGTCATCACATTCTTTGTGATATTTCTTTTTAGTTTTCGCTGTTTATTTATTTGACTTATGCGAATGTTTTCGTATTGTTTTGATCCTTGTTGTTGTTTACATTGTCTTTGATCTTTGTTATTATTTACATTGACTTTGATCTTTGTTACTGTTTACATTGTTTTGTTATTGTTTACATAGTTCTTGCATAGTTAGCTTTCACTATTGTTACATATATGCTCATGCACTATTGATCTATAGTGCACTTATCATAACTAACTGGTGGTTTTTTGCTTATGCACTATTGTAGTGCAGTTATGATAAATAACTGATGGTTATGCACTGATTTGTATAGTGCACTGATGATAAAGAAGTGACTTGTGGATATTATTATACATTTGATAATACAAGTTGGTGTCAAGTCTTGTTTCCCACAGAGATTGGAGTAAACATAGTGATTATACAAGCACTTTATTAAGTCTTGTTGCTATTAAGATTGAAATAAGATAATTAATTATTTCAGGTTCAGTACTTACATTTTAGACATCATGTCTACATTTGAGTACTTTATTGAGCAGGGTAAAGCCCTTGGGAAGACTGGTAATAAATTAGAAGAATTTGCGACTGTTTATATGCCAAGGCATTGAAGTCGGAGTAAAAGAAAATGAAAGAACAAACTGAACAAAAGAAAATAGATGCTGAAAATTTAAAACTGCAGATGCAGGTAGATGAAAAAAGATTACAAATGGAAATGGAAAAACAAAAAAGAGAAGCAGAATCTCAGGAGAAGAGACTTGAAAAAGAGGCTGAAGAAAAAAGGTTACAAAAACAGGCTGATGCTGAAAATAAGAGACTTGAAATAGAGGCTGAAAATAAAAGATTAGAAAAACAAGCTCAGGCTGAAGAAAGAAAGTTACAGGCTGAGGCTGAAGAAAGAAGATTACAAAGAGAGGCTGAAAATAAAAGACTTGAAATAGAAGAGAGAAAAGCAAAAATGGAGCATGAAGAAAAACTTTTAGCTTTAGAGTTGGAGAAGTTAAAGTTGTTGAACACTGGTAATGCTAATGATGCAAATAAGGGGTCAGATAAGACTAATGCTAAGGATTTCAAGCTTAATCTACCAGCATTTAATCCCTCAATTGATGATATAACATTTTATCTAGATAGATTTGAAAGTGCATGTAACGTGCATAACATAGATAAACCATTGTATGTTTATCATCTGTCCAAGATACTTAGAGGTGATGCTTTGACTTTGTTGAGTATGGTAGATGTGCCTGACAAGAACAACTATGAGGTTGTCAGAGCAGCATTGTTAAAGAAGTACCAACTTAACGAGGACGGATATCGTCTTAAATTTAAAAACATGTTACCAGAAACTGGAGTTGAATTCTCTGAATTCATCTCAAGTATACGTCTTACTTTTTTACGATGGGTTGAGCTGTCTAAGACAGAAAGTACATTTGAAGCTCTTATGGACTTACTACTTAGAGACAAGGTTATGTCTTCTGTTAATGAAGCTTTTCTTTCTTTTCTTCATGAGCGTAAGCCTAAAAACATAAAAGAAATGGAAGAATACTGTAGCCAGTATGTTACTGCGCATCCTCACATAACCATTAGCAACTCTAAAGTAAAAGAAGGTCTGCCAGTTGCTTCGGCAGCACCTTATGGCCCAAATTTTATGCGTAAATTTCAGGGTAGCCAGCAAAATTTCAATAAAAAAAGTAACCGTAATTATGCCCAGAATCATAGCAATCAATTCCAGGGTGATTCTTCTTCCCAGAACTGGAGACAACCTAATACTACACGGTATTCTACTCCCGTTAACTTTAGAAATTTTCACAAAGGTAATCGGTATAGAGGAAAATATTTTTCGCAGAGACCTCAATACCAAGATAATAGAGGTTCTCAACAGTATAGAGATGGTAATGACAGTTATGGAAACTGGAACTCAAACCAGGATAAAAATTACAGTAGGGACTTTAATGATAATTGCAGAGGCAATAATGGTCGCGGTAGATCGCAACATAAGAGAAAAAGATATCAACAGACAAACTCTGTTCAACAAGAATCTCAGGGAGCAGATAAACAGGTTAATAATGATAAAGACCATAATGCTATCGGATGCTCATCTTTTGATTTTGGTAGAGCAAATAAATGTATCCAATGCAGTACTTTATTTGACCCGAAGACCGTTACTACTTTAAGCTGTGGTCATCCTTTGCCCGCTCTTCCTGCTAATGTTGCTCATGACGGGAGAGGTTCTCTTATATTACATAAGGGGCTTGTAAATAGTAATCCAGTCTCAGTGTTGTTTGATTCTGGATGTACTACTGTTGGTGTTAGGCAATCTCTTGTAGATCCATCCTGTGCTACAGGAAAGGTCATCAAATGTGTTACATTTGGTGGCACGTTGGAAAAGTATCCTACTGCCATAATACATATTGCTACTCCTTTCTTCACGGGAGAGGTCCACGCGTGTCTACTTCCAAACCCTATTGCGGACCTTATTATTGGTCGTATTCACGGAGTTAGGGAATGTACCCCACAGCAGATTGCTGTTTGGGAAGAGCAAAACATTGAAGCTACCAATGCGGTGGTCACAAGAGCACATGCTCTGGATCCACCTCAAACTTCATTAACTAATAATGATGAAGTAAATGACCAAGATAGTCACTTGACTATTACACGTGACTCATTTATCAAATTGCAAGAAGAAGATCCTTCTTTACAAAAATTCTTCATTCTAGCAAAAAAAAGGTGATCCTAATCAGAATACTAATAGAAAATCTTGGATTTCTATGAAGAACGGCGTACTTGTACGTATGGTACAAGACTCGACTACGTCCACTCATTCACAAATTCTTGTGCCCAAGAGCATGAGATTGCAAATATTGCAACATGCTCATGACTCGCAATGTGCTGGACATATGGGTTTTTCCCGTACAAAGTCGAGGGTTCTTGCGGCTTTCTTTTGGCCATTTGTGAGCAAGGACATACGAATTTACTGTCGCTCTTGCAAAGTATGTCAGGAGGTCAAATCTAAAGGACCACGACATGCTGCGCCTATCCAGGCTGCTGACATTCCTATTCGCCCTTTTCAAAAAATGGCAATAGATATTATCGGTCCTTTTAGAATTAAGTCGGCTAGAGGACATCAATTTATTCTTACATGTGTCGATATGTGCACACGTTGGCCAGAGGCAATACCTCTCAAGAGCATCTCAACTGCTGATATCGCAGACGCTCTTTGGCTGATATTTTCTCGCTTGGGTTTTCCCGGAGAAATATTGTCAGACCATGGCACGCAACTTATATCAGACACTATGTCACAGGTAATGTCTATGCTACACATTAAAAGGTCTCTCAGCAGTATCTATCACCCAATGTCTAATGGGTTAGTCGAACGTTTAAATAGGACTCTGAAAACTTTACTTGGTAAGATAACTGAGGATCATCCTCAGGATTGGGACAGGGTCTTACCCGCGGCTCTCTTTGCGTATAGAGAGGTCCCCAATGAACATACAGGGTTTTCCCCTTTTGAACTTGTCTTTGGCGCGCAACCGCGCGGCCCTATGTCTTTACTACACGATCTAATCACTGCCGATAATATTAGCGATGAGACTCAATCTTCTTATGAGTACGTCATTGCTCTTAGGCAAAAGATCATCGAGGCATGCAAACTAGCAACTTCTTCATCCGAATTTGCTAAAGAAAAGGCAAGGCAGTTTGCAAATAAAAATAGATGTCTGCGACAACTTTGTCCAGGTGACAAAGCTCTCGTTCTACTTCCTTCAAGGGAGAACAGACTTCTAATTGCATGGAAAGGTCCATATGCAATAGTCTCCAAAATTTCCGATGTCGACTATGTTGTCGATATTGATGGAAAGCATAAAACTTTCCACATAAATATGCTCACGGAATTTCATGAAAGACCTGACTATTTGCAGCCTATCTTCCAGGTAACGGACAATTCTCAAGCACCTCATGGTCAGTACTCATCTCTGTCAGTTATACAGGATGAGGAAACTACTTTTTCTGATGTCAATCTTCCCCTTCCTATGGTCCCACTTTATTCTACGGAATCTTGGAAAAACGTGACCGTTTCTCCAAATCTTTCCGCTGAGGAACATCGACAAGTTTCTTCGATGTTGCAAACATTTCAGGATGTTCTTACAGACATCCCGGGACACACACATGTCATTGAACATGACATTGTGCTAACTGATCATAATCCTATCAGAGTCAGACCCTATCCAATACCTATCCATTTCCAGTCTCAAGTCGAAAAAGAATTGGATGAAATGATACGTTTGGAAATCATTGAACCATCCACTTCAGCATACTCTTCGTCTATGGTTATTGTTCGAAAGAAGGATAATAACATTCGCATTTGCGTAGATTATCGCTAATTGAACCAAGTTACGAAGTTCGATGCTGAACCTATGCTTTCATTAGAAGAGCTACTCAATAAACTTGCTAATTCTAGATTCTTTACCAAACTAGATTTGTCTAAAGGTTATTGGCAAGTTCCTCTAACTGAACGTGCCAAACCTTTTACAGCTTTTTCTACACCTAGGGGTTTATTCCAATGGAATTTCATGCCTTTCGGTCTTATGAACGCCCCTGCTACATTCGTACGCATGATGCGGCGAATTCTCGCATATCGTACAGATGTCATAGCATACTTAGACGATATCTGTCTATTCAGTGATTCCTGGGAAGATCACTATTTGGGTTTATACGAATTACTGTCTACTCTTCGCGAGTATAACTTGACTGCAAAACCCTCTAAAGCCTTTATAGGATTTAGTGAGATTTCTTTCCTAGGTCATCGTGTTGGTCATGGTCTTTTAAAGACAGAGGACCACAATGTTTCAAAAATACTTAACATTTCGGTCCCTAAGACGAAGAAACAAGTACGGAGTCTATTAGGTTTGATCCAATTCTACGGACGATTCATTCCGAATCTGTCCTCCATTATGGCACCGCTTTCTACTTTATTGAAGAAAGGGTCGCCTAATCTGATCCGCTGGTCTAAAGAATGTCAATCCTCATTGGACCAGGTTAAAGCCCTATTTTCATCTCCACCTATTCTTAGGTTACCTACTATTGAGAAGACTTTTGTTCTTCGAAGTGACGCCTCGTCAACTGGGATTGGGGCAGCACTAATGCAGGAGTATTCTGATACTCTGCATCCGGTGATGTATATCTCTAGGAAATTAAATGCTGCAGAAAAGAATTACTCGGTTTTAGACCGTGAGTTATTGGCTATGGTATGGTCTATTCTGAAGTTACAAAGATTTCTTCTAGGCGCACACTTCATTGTGGAAACCGACCAAAAAGCGCTTACTGCTATTCAGAGCAAAAACTTGAAGAGCTCGAGGTCCACTCGTTATGCCATAGCTCTTCAACCATTTCATTTCTCGGTGCGAGCTATCCGTGGTTCGGATAATGTGATGGCAGACATTCTGTCCAGATGCCCACACGATTCCACATGATTCTTCTGTCATATATATTTCCTAATATACAGTCCAATGCTATAATGACATGTTAGCAGATATTTTCTCACTTTTTGGGAATTTATAACATTGTACCATGTAATTATCTAAGAAGGCTTAGTTAGTGATATACGGGCCAAAAGATCACTCGGCCACATTTAGATAATATATTTTAATGATTGTATTAAGAGATTTACCAGTTGTCTTTAAGATTTGTGTTATTGATATTTTCGCAGCACATCAGTGAAGTCTGCGAGATTATGTCCATTGTGGAACATTGAGGATATCAAGTCCTGTCCTAGATTGGGAGCGGATGATGTCCACATCTTCTTCTATTGATTGTTTTATGTCAACGAAGAATAACATTGTATTAGTTATTAATTACTGATGCATTATATAATGTAATAATATAGTGCGGTATATTAGTATATTACGCCGCTATTTGCACAACACATTGTATGATATCATAATGATATATTTAATTTCATATATTGGTGTGAGAGTAAATTGACTTTTATTATGATGTTGCCATCATTGTGGCGTGTGTTGGTGGCACCTTCCTGGAATATATACGCGAATACTTAGATAAATTTTTTCTCTAAGGATCTGAGATATGATCTCAGTTTCGCTCCATGCGTTGAGCTAGTTTGTTAGGCAATATATCCGCGCATCATACGTGCGTTAGGAGCCTAGATTTTTCCGGCTCCAGGATTTTAAAAAAAAAATGTTTCATTTTTTTTCCCGGGAGGGTGCGGTAATGTTACGCACAGATCATTATTCTTTTCCAAAGTCTTTGTATAATCATTTTTCGTATGTATGATCATTTTTTGACTGAAATGTGTATTACGATATTTTACAGTCAAAGGGACATAACCCGAGATATTTAGACTACTATTTTTTATGGGTTTGCCTCCTCTTGTATCGAGACACGTTCGGTCTATAATGTCTTGAACGAAGCGTGACCATATCTCCTTATTGGGTAGTGTCAGTCAACTGTTGTAGATGTCTGAAACCTGTCTTAACGTTTCTGTTCATGACCATAAAAGGCGCGACTGTGTAAGACTTTTATCTCGAATGTTCTTAGAATCGCCTTGTGTGAATTGATACTCACGTAGATGAGTTCTGCGCATGTCTAGACTTGGAGAGGTCGTTTTGTGTGTTCCGCCCAGCTGGGGGAGTTTAGAAATGGTCTGAGTAGCGAGCGGACGCAATCTGCGTCTTGTGATTTCTCTGAGGGAAATACATTGTCTTTGTGAGTTAGTTAGCTAACTAGACTATTTCCCAGTATTATTCAAGCCTGCCTGGAGGCATATGTTCGTGGTTGATTTCCGAAGAAAGGTAATTCCTCTTGTATTGAACTTTATGCTATCATCTAGAAGTTCGTCATTTTTGTCGCTCTTTGCTCGCATGTGTGATTCAAAATGGAGAGGTACTTTGATTAGGAGTTCGCCACCGGTATCTTTATACCTGAACTATATATATATATATATGGGTCGCTCTAGACCAACAAGACTATTGTCTGTGTTCCAGGATTTGTTATATCAGAGATCACGTCCAAGTCAGATGGTTAGACTTAGGAATGTTATAAAGGTCGGATTGACCTGTACTCCATGTATGCTATTCACGTGCAGACAGTAAACGGACTTATTGTATACATCTGATCTGCTAGCATCAGGAAGGGAGCATTTATTATTGTCTATGAACATTGATGATCTGCAGCTGACACTATTGCAGAAGTTATATGTATGAACTTTAGGCACCCAGATCTGTGCTATATAAATATATTATTATACAGCTTCATGAACAGAACTTCATGATATTGAATATACAGAAGCTATTTGTTTACAATACGAATAATGAGTATTGGATTCTACATGACTATCGGCTAATATTATTTTGAATGCTGAATTTCTTGAACTATGTTGGTGATGACATATATATCATGACTGTTTTGTGGCGTGCAATAAATGGTAGAAAACGTAAAGCGAAGTTACCATTTCTATGACTTTACACATCATGTTGCCTGTGTTGTACTCTGGGAACTATTCTACTACAACCTACACAGCAACATCATAAACCAGAGAAGACACCTACATCTTGCACTTTAATACCAGGTGTCGATAGGGGTGGTGATTTGTCGTCAGCCTAAATCCAATTTTGGTGGTCAGACCCTTTGGCTTATCATTTTGGTTAAATCCACCCTTATCAATTACGTAAATATTAATATGTGAAAATCGCTAGTGTATGTACCAGTCATTTGACGTGTAAACATAAATGTAAACACATTCAATTTATATTATGAACACTTTTCAATCAGTGGAAATGTAAAGGTAAACATATTCTATCGGTACTTACCCTTTTCATTTAAATGTAAAGTGACTATAAAAGCTATTCAATTTAAATGTAAAGAAAGTTTTCTCTCGAGGGATTTAAGTTTAATTCTTATCAAGGGTAAATTGTGAGATAAATGGGACGGTGGAATAGGAATAAGGGACACATATGTATGTGTCGGGAAACGCAATACTCAGGAAAGCGTTTTTGCTTCTATTCTTTTACCACAGTTGTTGTTGGTGGTACCAGTAGAAGGGTACTGTCTCTGAAACAAGAAGGGAGCAGTAACCTAAGCTTTAAGACGAGGGGCCAACTTTGTAGACTCTTCCTGACACTCATGGAAACGAGCTGCACCCTACATCTTTGACCAGCAACGAGCGTTATCAGTGATCAGTCCATCAAGAACCAACCCAGCGGGAGCAGAAACAACCACTGGCAGCTAGGTGCAACATTTAAGCTACCACGTGAACTTTTAAGACACAATTCTATCATCCTTCAAGGACGAACACTTTCTTTTAAACTATTCAATTTTTTAAACTGTTAAAAATGAAGTGATTATTAAATTTGTTATTTGTAATTATACAAATTTAACTTCGATTTAATCATTTTAAAGTTAATGCATGTTTGTCTCAGTCAACTTACTAAATACACTCTAAAAAGAGCTATACCAGAATAATGAGAATTCTACTGAGTAAATCAGAGGTGGGGGCTTGAACGAGCAAGATTAATCATTGCTTAATTCTTCACAAAAGTTGTCGGCAGATTCTAGAATTAACGTGCTCAGCCAATGCAGCATTGTTTTCGCTTACCTGAATATCTTGTGAAAACACCCTTGAGATAGAAGCGTCATTACCTTTCTATTTACAAATCTGCCAAGAGTAATCTTGTGCGACGGTAGACTCCATTGAAGCCCTTATTAGATACTCTTGAGTTTTGGCCACTGTTGGACCACTACTGTAAAGCAGGGGAGGCAATACCGTCACACTTATGCTGCTGATTCCAGAACAAGAACTGCCTTGTAATACTAACAACAGGTTTCATCAGTGTATGTCATGTATGTCATGTCCGTCGCCAGCGTTTTATTCTCATCACCTGTTTGGCTAGGACTTGTCAGGATCGTGTCATTAGTTCCGCAAGAGTCATCCATTCATACAATTTCAATCCTTCTACTCTATGCAAGCACTCATTCATTTATGAAGGTTAATAGCTTAATGGTTGTCGTTTTTGTTGCTCTCCATGTTTCACAGCCATAGAATAGGAATGACTTGATATTTAAGTTGAAGATTGTAATATTTGTTTGTTGGACTTGATCTCTTTTCTCTGAGTTTTGTTATAACCATCGTTACCAGAGAACCTTCTTCTCTCTTATATGGCTGAATTGAGTATATATATATATATATTTATTTATTTTTTGGGGTGGGGGGAAGTCGGAATGGCTAAGAGGTATGGCGTCATCCTCGAATTCTAGAGGTACCGGGTTCGATTCCCAGTTGAGGGAATATAATTTATGGGAATTTTTTTTCAATACCAATGGTCCTAATGATGTCATACTCCCCCCCCCCCCCCCCCCCCCCCCCCGGTATCCTGGGTAGTGAGATCGGATGCCTAGCCTTCTCAGATAAGGGCAAAAAATAGGAGGTCTCATGTGGAAGTAGCGCACGTTAAAAATCCCACTGCAGTTGGAAATCGTAAAGAGTAATACATACTGCCGCTGTTCAGGCAAAATTTAAATATTAGAAGCCTACCCACCGCAAAAAAATATTTATAGAATGTGTGATTGCTATATACATACACTGATATTCTTTCCGGTGCTACGGAGTTCGTGCACTGTGCTGAGATTTTCATTATGTGATCTAAGGGAGGAGATCGGAGTACTGATGGAGTTGTCCGTGTGCAATAAAGATAATCCTTAAAACCAAACCAAACCAAACCAACTCTAAATAGGTTTTCTTAGTGTGTGTCCTATCCATCTCCAGCATCCATTTCTCATCTTTTGGTCCACTTGCACTTGTCTGGAAGGTTTTTTTTTTTTTTTGGTCATCAGTTCCACAGTAGTGAACTTTTTATACCACTTCAATCCTTTTAATTAAGGCAAGCCACATTTATGAAAGTCTAGCTTTTTGGTTGTTATTTTTGTTGTCCATCCAGCCCTTGCAGGCCAAAGTGGAACAGTTCCAATTACCATGTTTTGGTCATGTTTCCAGAATTGGAGAAGATCGGCTACCACGACAAATATGGGATCCAGATGACCCAGAGTTCGCTGGGAGGACACCTTTTAAACAATCTCTGAAGGACCGAGACAGCCGATAGGATAGTGTGGCGTTCTTTCTAGCAAACTTTTTCACCCGAGGGAAGTAGAGGAACGACTAAGTAAGTAAGTTTTGTTGTTCCCCGTGTCTCAGAGTCATACAATCCTACTAAATTGATATTTGAGTTAAAGATTCTGATTTTTTTGTGTGTGTATTTTTTCTGTTGGGATTGTTTTCTATCGATTTCCATTTATTTCCCAACGAAACGAAAGCTCCTCTTGCTTTTGTGCTAGTGTATAAGACAATCACTTTAAACGGATTTAAATTCAGCTGAAGCATGATATGAAATTACAGCTACTGCTGTAGTGCTGTTGCATAGATGTTTGGTTTTATTTCCACTCAAAAATACGCCACAACAAGGAAGCAGTCATTGAGCTGTTTGATAAATCTGGATAGATATATTGTGCATGTTAGCAAAAATAGTGTCGTAGATTTTTGATAGGGGAATTAAGACTTGGGTTGGTCCCTTCTGAATAGATTAGAATGAGTGATAGTCACAGTGAGAGATGATGGTAGAAATAGATTTCCACGAGTGAGATGGTAGAATGTGAAAGAGGCTGTCTCTGAAATCGAGAAATCTTCTCTCTTTCACCTATCTTATACGACAGATTTAGAGGAGTCAGACAGTCTAAACACACACACACACACATATATATATATATATATATATATATACGTACATGTATATATCTATATATATGTATATATATATATATATATCTATATATATGTATATATATATACATAAATATATAAATATATATATATATATATATATATATATATATATATATATATATATATATATATATATATATTACATATATAGTTCTATCCACTCAGGTGCACGCACATACAAGACGACAGTTAGACGTACAGACGTGTGAAAACTATAACAGATGATTATATAGATATTCTAGAACGAGCTGACCAACACGCTGATTAAGTTTAAGGGCAGTTTAATTATCAATATAAACTTCTATCACAACATAAAATATTACATCAAGCATATACAAATAGTCATAAAAATCAAGGAATTGCTACAAGAAAAGATAGACCCACAGTTATGATCTTCCTTCGATGTTTAGCCCACGGTCCCGTTAGGAGAAAGATGATAGCCCAAAGAGTCACAGATACATATGATTTGGGTCTAATATTTTCCCTTTTGAAGGTATGGACAGACTTGATATCTCTGGTCTATTCTAAGGGAAATAAGGTTAGCAATACTTGCATAAAGAAAGTCAAGACAGCAAAATGGGTGCCAAATTACAACAATAAAGAAATCACTCAGTCCTGCATTCACTCTATTCATTCAGCCGTGATCACGTGCGTTTGTTCATACTCACAGCTTTGATAGCCACTTCTGGAAACACAATTTTTAGGACATTCATACAGAATCGTCAATGGGCAGTCTTTGACCAAGAAATCCCCAGTTCCAAAAAGACGGGTTGAATTCTCTGCTTCAGGGAACGATTCCTTGGGTGTTCTTATTTTTCGGATGTCTGTTTAGGTCACATTCAAATTGTCCAGGCACGAACATTAACAACGAGCACAGTGTCAATAGCTTAGGTTTCTAGAAATGAGGAATGTCAGATCGGTGTCTTTTTCAGGATAGGACTATATTTGGTCACCACATCACTAGTCAAAACTCCGTCGGAATGTTACTGACGTTAATATGTTACTTGCCACACAGGCTAAAAATGTACTTGAGTTGTTTCTCAGGAAGAATTAAATATGGCGCGATAGGCCCGTTACTTCATTTAGCCTTTAGAGTACTTGTAAAGAGTATGCACCAAGGCTTTTAAGGAAAATGTTTTAGTTCTTCACAGTTATCACTCATCAGTACTTAACGCTGGCAAAGTTTGGGTTAACCCCAGTATTCACTGAATAAATAAAAAAAACACATATAAAATAATTATACATACTAGGTACTCGTTATAACTTACATTTTTAAACTGCAAGCGCACAGCTTGACTTATCATTTAAAACTTCCCGTAAAATAAGTTATATTCATAAAATCAATCATCTTGAATTAGAAATACATACGTATTTCATCAATACTCAATGATGTAACGGTTATAAGTTAGTGTTAAAAATATTCTCGTCTGATTATTTAGCAGTTAAATTTAATTCCTTATAGCTACCTGGTTTTAAGCTAGAAATAATACTTTATTCTGCTTTCCACTGAAACACGTCACTAGAAAATAATACAGACTATATTTTTTAAGCCCTCTGCACAAAATCTAACTAGTGAAATAAGCGATTTAACACTTTAAACACTTCACAAAATACTAGATATCTAATATATAATATTTACCTCCGCACAGAACTACAGATTAATACCACGAACTAGAATCATTCAATATAATAGTAGTCTAGAACTCGGCAAAATTGCCCAGAAACTAAAGACTTTTCAATACACAAGATATTTCTTCTAGCCTGGCGATCTGTCTACTGCAGATTTAGAAGTAAGAATGAAAATCTAGTTTCAAACTGGTTACTATCTATGAAACGGACAAAGATGAGTGCTATTTCCAAAACCACGCAATAGCCTCCCCTTTCCTTAACACCTACGTACTTTAGACGCTAGCTCATAACTGCCAGAATGTGCGTCTTCGCACCTTACGCCAAAAACTGGCCGTGGAGCGTGAGTGTCATGGAAAAACCCAGACTATATGTTGCCTCATCATGTCTGACAGAGTGAATTCTCACCCGTTTATGTCGAGAATCTAGCCCAAGAGCGCTGTGTCATGAGAGAAGTATAGACACCTGTCTGCTTTCTGTGTCTGACCAGACCGTATTCTAACACTATACGCTCGAGCAGGGACTGATACGTTATGTAATAAGGTTACTAGTCAGTATGAGAAAGAAAAACGGTAAAGTTAGAATGGGAAAGAAAATATTTTTCGCAAACGAACGAATGCGAAAAATACAGGAAAAAGGATAAAAGAGCGATAATAAAATAGAGGACACGGGTAGAAAAAAGAAGAGAATATAGAAAATTTATTGATCATAATCTCTGTGTGACAAATAGGCACAGTAATTGAACCAAGCACAGAGACAGAAGAAAATGATGAAAAAGATGTGGAAAATGATATAAAACTAACAAGAGGAAACACTTCGGAGAAGTACTTAACAAAGAAAGAAAACAAAATAAAGAAAGAAAGAAAGGAAGCAGAGTGTAAAGAATTACCACAATAAGAAATACAAACCAAGAAAGCATTATCAGCAATGCACAATCACTCCTGACATAACGACCTCCACAAAGGACAAATACAACTTAATAATGTGAGAATATTTCCAAGAAGAAAATAAACAAATAAAGTGTATACAAACTTTCTTGTAAGCGACGAATTGCGTAGAAGTATAACAGGTATAGTACAAGCTATATACGTTTTATACAGAATCAAATCGACTGTGTATATATGTACCCAGCTGTAAATAGGTATCAGAATTTGCTCTTGAGTTAGGGAAGGAAAAGGCACCCCACTTCTCCATGCTGGACCTAGCATAGTGAAGTTTCTAACGCTTCCCTCCCCTATGTCAGTACATCCTATGGAACTACCTTTTACTTTTAAAAAAAAAACTAAACTTTAATTCGAGCGTACGATTGGCTACGCGGTTAGTCCACCTTCCTCTTGCGGCGGACTTTCCGTGTTCGGCGATCGAAACCTGGTAATGTCACTCTCCAGCCTACCCAGCTGTTAAATGGTACCGGACTCGTCTCTTGAGTTAGGGAAGGCAAAAGGCAGCGAGGATGGGAACTGGCCACCCCACCTCATAAAAAAGATGAACCTGGTACAGTGAGATCTTCACTCCTCTACTGCAGTATCTGCCATGGGACTACCTTTATTATTTTTTTTAAACTTTAAGCCAGCCTGACGAAACATAATCATTATAGTAAATGACTGCTCGGATTTAATCTCAGATTAGTTTTAAAAAACGTTACATAATCACCTCAGCTGATAACATGAGCCATGTATTGATTTCTCCGTACGTGGGTTCGATGTGAACAGAGGTCATGGAACTGCTGACCGCGTGAGGAAAAGCTCTTTATGTAAAACACGTGTCTCACAACGAGCTCTTCGCTTACGTCTTTACGTGAGCCCATTTAACTTCCTCATCGTCATCCCGTAGAACTAATTATTACGTAAATCACAACTGCAAGTGAACATAATTGCTTTGTGACACGCTTCATTGCTTAAGGCAGCGGTTTTCAACCTTTTTGAGTCCATGGCTGCCCTGACAAAACTACATTCTTTCTGCGGCTCCCCTGTGGGATAACTGGTAAAAGCTCTAGCGATGTTTTTACATTTAGCCTAACTTTTTTTGAGATGGAGAGCTTTGGAGAGGCTTTAAAACAATGTAATTTTTTAATGTAATTTTAAAAAAAAGGCAATTGGACAATCTATGAAAAAATTACACGTATAAGAAAAAATATACACAAAGTGAACTTTGAAAACCCTTACTATAAAAAAGAAACAGCACAGATAAAATAGTTTCTTTCTAACATTTTTATTTATTTTTGTCTGAAAATCATTCTCTAATATACTGCTCTCATGATTCAATCTCCATAACAAACAAAAAACGTGTACAGTAAAACTAAAAACAAAAATATGATGAATAAAGAAGTACCAGTCACCTCAGTGTGTTGTTGTTGTTGTTGTTACACAGCTTGTCAAATCTTGGCACCAGTTGAGATACAGCTACCCTCATTTCCTTCTCCACATCAAGTCTTGATCTGAACTTGGTTTTTATGACAGCCACTGCTGAAAACCCAGCCTCGCAGAGATAGGAGGTTGCAAAAGGAATTAATATCTTCACTGCTTTCTTGCTCAAGCTTGGGAACTCCTGTTTTACTGAATACCAAAATTTTGGCTATGCCATGGATGAAAACTTCGCTTGTAGTGAAGAGTCTGATGAAAGTTCTATCAGTTCTTCCTCTTCTGCAGTACTGAAGTCCGAAGGAGCATCACTACTGAAGGGATTTTGAACCCACTGAAACCTGTCACAGTTTTCAGGAAAGTATGTTTCAAAATGAACACTGAGTTGAGAGGCGGGTCGGGGGAGCCAGACTTCAAAGGCTGGCCAACATCAAAAGTGAAATTTCTCCGGGGTCACGCAGGTTGACAAACACCAAAAATGAAATTTCCCACAGCTCTGTGTTTTCTTTACAGCTAAATACGAAAAAAATCTACGCCCACCCACTGCGCCCCTGACCGTCAGTCATGGCGCCCCAGGGCACCGCGGCGCATAGGTTGAAAACCGCTGGCTTAAGGTGTTTGGTTGGTTGGTTTAGTTGGTTGGTTGGTTTGGTTGGTTGGTTTGGTTTATTGGTTTGGTTTTAAGACCATCTTCATTGCACACGGACAATTCCATCAGTGCTCCGATTTCCTCGCTTAGATCACACAAGGACAATCTCAACCTTATGGCCTACTCCTTAAGATTTCCAACTGCCGAGGAAGTTTTAACGTGTGCAACTTACACACGAGACCTCCTATTTGTTCTTATCCGAGAAGTCTAGGCCACCGATCTCACTACTCGGGAGACCGGGGGGGGGGGGGGAGTATGACATCATTAGGACCACTGGTTCTGAAAAAAAATATATTTCCATAAATAATGATCCCTCAACTGAGAATCGAACCCGCTACCTCTAGAATTCGAGGCGGACGCCATGTCTCTTAGCCACCCCGACACCGGACTTTTGATAGTATTACACGGCAGTCTTTGTTCTAAGAGAGACAGAGAAAGATGGAAGATCACACGGAGAAAAGGACTGGAGACAGACATGAAGAAGTCATAGAAAGACCCTGAGCTGATGGCACGGGACATGAACACGTGACATAGATTTGTTGAAGGCCTACGCTCCTTGGAGAGCTGATTGGTCGTAATGATGACGATAACGATAAAAGTAATCGTCGTGGTTAATGAACACTCACAGTCATTATCTTCATTCATTCACTCAAGACATCACGTGCAAGAACATTTGTGCGCTTGTCTCTTCTACTCGTCTGTTGCTTTACGCCTATGTGTGTCTAAGGACACATCTAATGGGACGTTGTTTAAGTTGTACCCTGTGTATGTCCCGTGGTGTTCAGGGAGGTCTCTCAGCAGACAACAGAAGAATACGACCACTATCGTCTCAAGTATCTCTTAAGAGGTGACGAACATAATGCTGTCTATGGGGGCTGTCAAGCTTATCAAGTAAAACAAATTGCTACAAAAGCTATCGCTGCAATAGGGCAGAAATGCTTTGGTGCAGGATTCTTGAAAGGGGACTTGCTGCAGTTGTGGCTTTGTGCTCCTTAACGGCGTGAACAAGGAAACGAATTAATGAATGAATAACCCTGCGTCGCGATAGATAGATAGATAGATAGATAGATAGATAGATAGATAGATAGATAGATAGATAGATAGATAGATAGATAGATAAACAGTTAGATAGATGGATAGATAGATAGATAGATAGATAGATAGATAGATAGATAGATAGATAGATAGATAGATAGATAGATAGATAGATGGATGGATGGATGGATGGATGGATGGATGGATGGATGGATGGATGTAGATAGATAGATAGATAGATAGATAGATAGATAGATAGATAGATAGATAGATAGATAGATAGATAGATAGATAGATAGATATTAGTTATGTGGTATTCACGAGATGGCTTGCTGCTGTAGACATCCTTCAGAAAACGTCGCACAAATCCTACATAGCTGCACCTCGTTCTGTCATATCGTTAAATGTTCTGTCTCTTTCTAGTATCATGATTTTGATACGTTTATAGTGAGAATATTCGATTAATTATAAGTAAACTGCCTCTGGGAGCCGCGCTGGTGTAATGGCTTCGGCGTTGTACTGGCAACCAGGTGTTCATGGTTCAAACCCGGGCGTCAGCGTTTGAAGAAATGTTTACGGCCGGAAATTTGACTGAATAACCTGAATGGCTCCTGTGATAAAACCCTCTGTGGATGGGAAGGAGCGAAGCTCTTGACCGGGTTGGAAGGAAAGTCCTCAGGTTCCCCAGCCTCGCAATGACATATCATTGGGCCGAAGGGCTGAAAGCCCAAGTGCCACTGATTTAAAAAAAAAAAAAAAAAGTAAACTGCTGCAACAATATATTTAAACATAACTTAAATATTCCGCGTTTAGGATCAATTTACTCTAGGCCTATTTCCATATAGTTTGCAGGATTTTAAATTCCTGTTTTGGTTTAAACAAAGAGGGACATTTGTAAAAAAAGTATAAACTCTTCCGACAAGTATTTAATTCGTAGACAAAACAATGTACAAAACTCCACACGTTTTCCCCCACATCATTATTTGCCCTTGCTAACGCAAACACGTCCATGCTGTGGACACAGGTGGCGCTGTTATTTGTTTTGTCATATATATTCGAAGAGTGCTAGACGGTAGGACAAATGCACTTTCGGTTATTGTCCTCAACAAAAGCAGGATAATGATAGAAATACAAACCACTGAGGACTTATGACAGAAAGTCTCAGCAAGACATCGCAGAAGATACCAGTAATAAGTATTTAAAAAAAGCTACCACGATTGTCTTCGATGTTTCTAGTTTGTATGTGTGCGTTTTTTTTTTTTTGTTTTTTTTTTTATATCCGAGGCTGTTTAAAAAAAATATATTTTTGAGCAGTGAACGTACTTTGCCGGGAGCGACTGCATTTTTTTGTTAATTTTTCTTGACCCTAGAGAAATGGAACGATGAACTAGCAAAAGTCGGTGACATCTAAATCCTTTATGTCCTATATATTCTTTGACGTGTGTGTTAAATGTCAGTTACTTATTTCATTCGAACTCATATTCAAAGCATAATATATCTCTCAGTGCACACAGGTTTTGATAACGTCAATTCTGTAAGTAGACACGAACTTGAGTACTTGTAAATAACACACTCACACACACACACACACACACACACACACACACACACACACACACATATATATATACACACACACACACATATATATATCAGAATCTTTATTCTCAATAAAATACATTGACATCTAATGACATGATATAATAAAATACAACATGTCATGTCATATAGGAGAATCATTATAATTTACATAAAGTGTGGAAGACGTTTTAAGTAGTTCAGTGTGGGTGTTGTTACATCGGATGTGTTTTGTTACGCATATATAAGACTCTTTAAGCTTCATAAAAGACATTGGCATGTAATGATATCATATAGTAATCGACATACATTCACACACGCACACATGCACACATGCACACACACACAAACACACACACACACACACACAGGGTGAACCATAAGTCCCTGACCGGTGTGCTTAAAACATGTAGCTTTAATGAAGTAGTATGAGCTAATGAAAGATACCACACCAATGACAGAACGCTAAAATTATTGATACATAATTATATAATAACTAGCAACTACCCGCCAAAATTGGCAGGTTTTTAATTATAGTGTGTTGTTTCTGTTACACGTATTACATTGCTGCTTCTTCTAAAGTCTCGCTTGCTCGCTGTGAATGACGCGATCGTCTCTTCCTTTTAGCCATCTTATCATTTTGATCCATAATAATGTCTGTAATACTTTAAATTAGAATTTTGTCTTGAAGAAACAATCAGAAACTTAAATTTTAAGGTTATTTTTAAGAAAATTGATGAGTTAAATCCGTTTCCCGAATGAAACTGGACAGAATTGTATCTTGATTGTCTGTTGATTTAGTGCAC
Organism: Oreohelix idahoensis; assembly: GCA_024509875.1. NCBI lineage: Eukaryota > Metazoa > Mollusca > Gastropoda > Stylommatophora > Oreohelicidae > Oreohelix > Oreohelix idahoensis. The sequence goes on along the minus strand of JAMPIV010016217.1, from coordinate 4,573 downwards.
ACCGTACCACTTTTCTATTTTCGCGAGAGTACATATAAGGGGAAACAATACAATTATTGTCTAACTTTCAATCACAGTTGCACCCCCTTAGCTGTGGTTAAAAGTTAACGTACTATCTCGAAAATAGAAAAAGTGCGCAAATGACAGTGTGCACAATGTGACTGGCCGACCAACCGACCGACCGAAGTACTTACGGCGGGAATTATGGTATTGAATTTATGATTACAATGGTGTCAATGAGCGTTCATGAATAAAGTCAGCCTTTTTTCCTAATTTCCGTAAACCGTTTGAAATCAGTCTTGGACACTTCTTTGAAACTCCCCTGTTATTGCTGCTTTGAGATTCTCTACGGCCTAAGGTTTCCGACTGTAGATACTGTTACAGTTGGGATTGGTAAAGAGTGTCCATGTTTGTAATAGACTCTTGAAACATAACTGACATCAATCTATCATGCTGATAACGCAACAGAATGTGGTGAGTGTCATCACGAACAGGCGATCAATGGCATTTTTCATAGAGCAAATGAAGTACATGGCATATAATCCCTAAACAGTCTCATCTCATCAATTCATTTCTGGCCGCTGTACTCGGAGTGCCTAGCAAAGGTAATCACCCAAGTATTGTCGACCAGATAAATGAAGATACAAAATTCTACGCAGAAATACTTCTCTGCAAGCTACTGAGCTTGTTCCATAATGACTGGAATGTTCTTTAACAAAGTAGCGGCCTTCGCAGATAATTACAGCCACATAAAAATATTTATTTCTCAACCATATCGGGAGCTAGAAAATGAACGTCTTCCTCTGACGAATACTATAGACCAGAGGTGGCCAAACTACGGCCCGCGGGCCAGATCCGGCCCGCCAACCAGTTTTGACCGGCCCGCCAACCTGTTTTGGCCGGCCTCTTAGGCCGCTTACACACGAGCGTTTCTTGACGCGCGTTTCTCTCGCGTGACGAATGAAAGAGTACGGATTTACAGACAGTCTCGCTCGGCTGAGCAGCCTGTAAATCCCTTACTCCTTCATTCGTCACGCGTGAGAAACGCGCGTCAAGAAACGCTCGTGTGTAAGCGGCCTAATTGTTGATTGAAAATTACTGTATACTCCGACCACAGTGCTAAAAAAAATATTACAAAATAGCACGCACAGGCACCAGAAACAAAACCAAAAAGACCCAAAATGTACGATTAACATCTCCCCACCTCCCACAACACCACCAACTCTCTCTCTCTCTCTCTCTCTTTATCTATCTATCTCTCTCTCTCTCTCTCTCTCTCTCTCTCTCTCTCTCTCTCTCTCTATCATACCAATTGAGCTCTACTAGTTAGTGCCGACAAAACGGAAATGATAACGTCAAATCTCTAATCGTGCACGTGGACAGGCGAATACAGTGTCAGTACCTACTTTGATAATGAGAAACTGAAAGCAATGACAGATCTTTTCTGCAGTCGGAAGTCTCTGAGATCCAATGATGTTGCTTTGTCTTTAGCATCGGTATGGGAAAGTGATCGTGGGAGTGGGGGTTGATGGTAGGTACATTTCTATAGGAAGGATTTGAGGTGCACAGTTGGTCTTGTGAAGTGTGTTAAATATAAATCAGCCAGTGACACTTCTGGGCTTGTAGCTGTTGTGCACGTTTTCATGTATAAGAGTTTGCATTTGTAAAAATGTTTTCTAAGTATAGAAAAGTGGACAATGAAAATCGCGCATTTAAACCAGAATGGGAGTTCGATTATTTGTTCATTCTCAATAAGGATAATAAACCTCAGTGCTTAGTTTGCGCCCAAGTGTTAGCCGTAGTGAAGGAATATAACTTGAAACGTCACTACATCAAAAATCATCAGAAAAACAACGACGAGCATAGCAGCGAGTCGAGAAAGCTTGTGATTGAACAACTGAAGAAAAAACTGAATCAGCAAAAGATTATATTTAGTCATGTAAATAAGATTCAGGAATCATCGCTCATGGCGTCCTATGTGATTAGTTATGAGCTTGCAAAAGCAAAAAAAAAGCCGTTTACTGATGGAGAGTGTGTGAAAATGTTTGCAGTTCAAATGGCAGAAGCGTTCAATGAATAAAAAGTAGTAAAAGAATTTAAAATGTACCTCTTTCAAAACAAACCGTAGCTAGGAGAACAGAAGATATTAGTTTGCATTTGTCCCAGAACTTGAAATCTTTAATTGAAAATTGTCCATATTTTTCACTGGCGATTGATGAAAGTACAGACATCACAGACACTAGCCAGCTTCTTATTTTTGTTAAAGTGATCCAGGAAGACTTTACTGTTTCTGAAGAATTACTGAAAGTTTGCTCTTTGCATGGTACAAGTAAAGGGGATGACATATGTTCTGCAGTTCAAAATGCCATGGAAGAATATGGTGGGTTTGAAAAATTGTCTGTTGTGTGTACCGATGGTTGCAAGGCTATGGTTGGGAAAAATACTGGTTTTGTTGGACTTTTGAAGCAAAATAAAATTGACGTGTGTAAAATTTCTTTTCTTCTTTCCACTCTGTAAAGTGTCAGTCTGTATGCTCTGTAAGGAAGAGTGGTGTGTTGTTGAGATCAGGCATGCTCCAGTCTACCCAGCTGTAAATGGGTAACTCACCCTAGTCCTGAGTTAGGGAAGGCAAAGGCTCCAGGGGAAGCAGGCCCTAAACTTGGTCACTCCAACCGACGCAGGATGGTGTATGTATGAAGTAGAAGTGTAGAGTGTGATTACCGCGAATGGTGTACTATTCGTGTGCTGACCAATATAACCACTCATACACTTGTGTCTACAAGGCACCAATGCAGACTGCTGGAATCTTTGTTTACTCAATTTATTCAGACGTACACACTGGGACATACGAGTACATCATGGTATGTTGACATATCAATTTGTAGGTATACATAGCAGATCTGAAGTCATGACACATTCAGAAATAATGGGCAGTACATCAAAAGTTCAATGTCATGATACATTATGGCCGCATCCCCCTATCTGACTAAACGCGTCAGTGAAGGCAGATCGGTAAATAACTAAAGTTACTTGACGTCCATAGTTTGTAGTATATATTATGAAACCACGAAAGAGGGTTTCTAGCAAGATTGAGATCTCCCTGTCACTGTCCGATAATAGGATAAATAAATCTGTTCTCTTGGCAGTGATCAAAACATATGATGACCGAAATCTAACATGGCTGCCTCCCTGAGTTGTCGTTCACTCATTCATAGGAAGGAGAATATAAGCCAGAGTTAATTTATAATGGGGTATATAAATGATTTCATAAATGTTTCCATACAGCTCTACGGTGATCAGGTTAATTCACGTAGCCATAACCGCTGTAGGAAAGTCTGTCATCTTTGTCGATACAAAACACGACCCTAGCGATACGAAGCACAATGTTCCATCTAGGTCGAATCGACATGAGATCATCAAAATAGGGTCTGGCAATACATGGAGTCCGAATTATACATGGTACCGTACCTTAGGAGAGTCTCTAACATAAACTATAGTAGAGATACCATCTCCTTTAGAAGAAAACCACTTTATGAATTATATTTCCTTAAGAATCTACCAGCCCTTTGAAAAATGCGTACCCGCCATTATCACGGTACATCGGAACTCATCACGACTTGTCAAGACAACTCATACTTCCGCTAGACCGGAATAACAAGAATCTAGTCCCTCCTACCCATCCAAAATATACAATATAGGACTGATTCTACTTGTACTAATAATATGTAATACATATGAATTCAGGCCATAAACACAATAAGCAAATTAATATATTTTCTGGCCCTAAAAAATAAGTACAAACGTAAGCGCAATATCCTAGCGCCGGATCAATATCCAGAACGATTACTCCTATAATCAAAAGTGTGAATCAAACATGGATTCTCTCGCTTTTACCATAGACAGCATTTTCATACACAAATGAATGAATGTCTATATTTTTTTCCCATATTAAATAGCCATATCGATTTTTGTAATATGTGCGTCAAAATATGCACGCAACAGATTACCACACCCCTCGGGAAAAAAAAAATGCTACATTTTTTTTTTTTTGAAATCCATCTAGGAGCAACATACATTAGGCTCACAACGCACCAATACAATGCGCAGATGATAAGCATAAGTTTTATGACCTTAGAGAAAGTACTTCTCTAAGTATAAATATTTCCAGAGAGGTGTCACCAACGCATACTACAATATTAGCAATGACACAATTTCCACATTAGTTTATATATAAATTTCATCTAAGATATCTTAACATCATGATCATCAAAGACGAAAAACATTGAAAGATCAGCGGTGAATAAATATCAATGAACCGCTAAGTAGTGTTACCATCAATATATGATATATTACATATGTGTACACATTTCAACATAGAAACAACTGTATCAAAGTTGTATAACAGTTATGAATCATGTGGGCATCTAGACAAAATATCTGCCATCACATTTTCTGACCCACGGATAGCTCGCACCGAAAAATGAAATGGCTGTAGAGCAATCGCATATCGCGTTGATCTCGCGCTCTTCAGAAATTTTACTCTGAATAGCCGTAAGAGCTTTCTGGTCAGTTT